>CM066330.1:73324259-73504259 GCA_033807585.1 Hydrophis major
TATAGAAAGAAACCCATGGATACAGTTGTGGAAGTTGTTCCATAATTGCCTCCAAAGACCTACACTTTGATAACTTTGTTCCATGTTCAAGTTCAGATTCAAAGCTATATGTGTTCTGTCCTTAATTTGCATACTTGAAATCCCCGCGCTTTGATTGGCTAAAGCGCGGGGATTTCTGATTGGCCAGGCGAGCCGCGCTGATTGGCCCGATTGAAGTCTCCCGCGATTGGCTCACTCCAAGAGCGGGAGACTTGAATCGCTGCCATTGGCCGCGGCCGCCGCAGCGAAAAGGATAAAAGCCGCGGGCTTTTTCCTTTTCGCCGGTTCGGTTCACAACTGTTAAATAAAGAGCTTGAAACTTAGTCACCGACTCCTGGCATCTTTTTGCGGACACGACACTGGCGACGAGGATGGGATCCCGACCCTGAACCGAACCCCGTGTCCAACAAGAGCCAGTTTCAGCACGGAGATGGCGAAAATCGCACCACCCGCCCCCTTCAACCCCGCCACCGAGGACTGGGAATCGTTCTCAGACCGTTTCCGCATGTACCTCGAGTGCACCGGAATGAAGGACGCCCCGGGCCCGCTAAAACGCGCCATCTTCCTCACCCATTGCGGAACCGAGGTCTTCCAGATGGCCAAGGCATTGGCCAAGCCGGCAGACGCAACCGCCATGGACTGGGACGTCCTCGAACCTATCCTGTGGCGCCATTACGCCCCCGAGGTCCCCATCCTGATCTGGCGCAACGAATTTTACCACCGAGATCAGAAACCAGGCGAAAAACTGAGCGATTTCGTCGCCGAGCTGCGGCGCCTAGGAGGACTCTGCGAGTTTGAAGGTCTGAACAGCCTCCTAAGAGACCGATTCGTACTCGGCCTATGGGACCCTACACTCCAGAGCCGGCTTATGGCCAAGGGCGACATCAGCCTAGCAGACACCCTCACCGCAGCCGCAGCCGCAGAAGCAACCCGCACTTCCGCTGACAGCATGCGAAAATCAGACGCGAAGAGCGGAAACAACAACCCAGCAAGGTCGGCTGACCCAAAAAACGAATCAACCGCACACTACGGAGAATTCCAGTCTACATCCAGCACGTCAGAAGACGAGGAGGACATACATCGCGTGCAGACGGGACGCGGCGACCAACGGAACCGAAGAGGTCGTAGGTCGAGGACCAACTGTGCCGGGTGCGGTGGCGACCACCCCAGATCAGAATGCCGATTTTTTGACTCTATCTGTAGGCATTGTGAAAGACGAGGACACATCGCTCGAGTTTGCCGCCAAAAGAAGACCCGCAGCCCGCCCAGATGGGAACAACACGACCGAAAGAAGGAAAGCCCCCCGCCCAGGACCAGAGATCGCCAATCGGACGGTCGGTGGGACCGAATCCAACGATCTTCAAGAGGCGGCGACAGTCGGCGCAAGGAAGATACCCACCAGACGGTAACCATCGGCCACGCCATCTCCGACGGCGCCAGAAAGGTACACGTAGAAGTCCATATTGAAGGCCAACCATGCAAGATGGAGGTGGACTCCGGGTCCTACCTCTCCATGATTGCATGGCACGAGATAAAACGGCTAGTGCCCACCCTCCATAAGAGGAACATTAATGCCCAAAAAATCATTATAAAAGACTACCAGGGAAACCGCGTCCCGGTAGTGGGCACTAAGAACTTTAATGTAACTTACAAGGGCCGCACCGAACAACTCCCACTCACAATCGTCGATCGCGACCGCCCAAGCCTGCTGGGCCTACAATGGTTCGCCCCGCTTGACATCGCGCTGACAGGAGTCAACCACGTCGCCGACGACGGCTGGGAACAGCGGCTAGCCCAGGAGTTCCGGGAGGTCTTCGACGGAAGCCTGGGCAAGTACCAGGGGCCCCTTATCTCATTTGACCTAGACCCTAGGGTTCCCCCCAAACGACTAAAACCTAGGGGGGTACCATTCGCCCTAAAACCTAAAATTGACGAGCAGATCGACAAGCTCGTCAAACAGGGGGTGTTGCAGCCGATAGACCATGCCCGATGGGAGACCCCTATAGTGACCCCAGTCAAGCCAGATGGGTCCGTGAGAATTTGTGGGGACTATAAGGCCACCCTAAATGGCGCGTTGCAACAAAGCGCCTACCCCGTCCCAATCGTGCAACACCTACTGCACTCACTGGGAGGGGGCAAGGTCTTTGCCAAACTCGATCTCGCCCAGGCATATCAGCAGTTGCCGGTCGACGAAAGAACAGCGGAAGCCCAGACCATCGTTACCCATCGGGGGGCCTTCAAGTGTAACCGGCTCCAATTCGGAGTCAGCGTGGCACCAGGCATCTTTCAGAGCCTGATGGAACGTTTACTGCAGGGCATCAAGGGGGTGGTGCCCTATTTTGATGACGTATTAGTGGCGGCGCCAAACGAAGCCGAATTAGAAAACCGACTCAGGGAGGTCTTAACAAAATTTAAAATAACAGGACTTAAAGTAAAACGAGAAAAATGCCAACTATGCACAGAGCGAGTGGAGTTCTTGGGCTACCTTCTAGACCGGCATGGCATTCACCCTACATTTAAAAAAGTGAAAGCCATCAAAGAAGCCCCCACCCCAAGGTCTAAAACGGAACTACAGGCATCACCTTTCGGCGTCGGCGCTGTCCTCAGCCATACTCTCCCCGACAAAAGAGAAGCACCCATCGCTTTCTTTTCCAGGACTCTGACTAAACCGGAGCGGAACTATAGCCAGCTGGACAAAGAAGCTTTGGCTATAGTTGCCGCCGTTAAGCGATTCCACGAATACCTTTATGGCCGCCCGTTTACCATCGTGACAGATCATAAGCCGTTGCTGGGCATCCTCGCAGGAAACCGAGCCACCCCGAACATTTTATCACCCCGGATGACAAGGTGGTCCGAGTTCCTGGCAGCCTACAGCTACGAACTGTTACACAAGCCAGGTAAGAAAATTTCGCACGCAGACGCTTTAAGCCGCTCGCCTTTACCAGACTCTGATCCTGACCCAGCACCAACGACAAACACCCTTAACATCGAGAACTTGCCCAACCTACCCATTACCGCGTCAGACATTGCCAGGGAAACTATTAAGGACAGGCGTCTGGCGCGAATTTTACATTGGGTGGAAAAAGGTTGGCCTGAAAGGGACAGTGACGAATCCGTTAAGACATTCAGAAACCGCCAGACTGAACTCTCACTACTCAAGGGATGTATTTTGTGGGGTGACAGGGTGGTCATCCCGGACAGGTTGCAAGGGAGAGTCTTAGAGATGTTGCACGAGGGGCATCCTGGCATCGTCAGAACTAAAGCCCTGGCCAGGAGTTACGCTTGGTGGCCAGGGATGGACAAGCAGATAGAGGCATGGGTAACCAAATGCCAACGATGCCAGGAGACCAGACCCAGCCCACCCACAGCACCCATTCTGGACTGGGAAACACCAAGGGGACCCTGGTCCAGAATCCATTTAGACTTTGCCGGTCCCACGAATGGGCATACCTTTCTGATAACAGTTGACGCTTACTCCAACTGGTTGGAGGTAAGCGACATGAAATCCACTACCACGGAGGCCGTTATCAAAGAACTTTGCAAACTCTTTTCCACACACGGCCTCCCAGACGTCGTCGTCTCAGACAACGGGCCCCAGTTTACTTCCCTCGATTTCGAGAGGTTCCTGGCGGAGAGGGGCATCCGCCACACATTAACAGCACCGGCGCATCCGGCGGCAAACGGTAGGGCGGAACGGATGGTACAATTTACCAAAAAAACCATCCGGAAAATGGACCACGGGGAGATCAACGACAAAATAAATAAACTCCTCTTTATACAACACATCACCCCGAACACCACTACCAACAAAAGCCCAGCCGAGTTACTGATGGGTAGGAAGCTGAGGTCCCCGCTCGACAGGTTACACCCAACATATAACCCGGAGCGACCCCCAGACTCAAGTACGAAATACTGGACCTTTGCCCCCGGTGACTTAGTGTACGCAAAAAATCTGACGGGGGACCCCCTATGGATCCCAGCCGTCATCACTCAAATCACAGGTCCACGGTCGTACCGGCTCCAAACCACCGATGGGCGAGCCTGGAAACGACACATTGACCAGCTCAGGTCACGAACAGCAACGGACCTCAACCCCCAAAACACGAACCAAGGGGGGAGGGAATACCCGAATAAACAAACGCAAGAAAAAATAAACCAGCAGTACTTACCGGAACGCAGCCATCGCGATCCCCCACCGGAGAAGAACCACCTGGCCAGCTCAACCGACTCGGAGAAACCAAGCGGGAGCGGCAAAACCCGTAGCTCAACCAACCCGGAAGGCCCAGGTGGGAGCCACGGAGAAAGAACCGGCCCGATCATCCAGTCGGTTCGCACAGAAGAGGGAGCAGCCAAAAACATGACCGCTCCGGCCGAAATCCAGCTTGCAACTGAGTTGCGCAGGTCAAGTAGGACTAGACGGAGCCCCGCCTACTTATGTGACTACGCAACGTGATGGACTATACCAAGAGGGGAGGGGTGTTCTGTCCTTAATTTGCATACTTGAAATCCCCGCGCTTTGATTGGCTAAAGCGCGGGGATTTCTGATTGGCCAGGCGAGCCGCGCTGATTGGCCCGATTGAAGTCTCCCGCGATTGGCTCACTCCAAGAGCGGGAGACTTGAATCGCTGCCATTGGCCGCGGCCGCCGCAGCGAAAAGGATAAAAGCCGCGGGCTTTTTCCTTTTCGCCGGTTCGGTTCACAACTGTTAAATAAAGAGCTTGAAACGTAGTCACCGACTCCTGGCATCTTTTTGCGGACACGACAATATGTGTCAAAGAGCTGTCTTGATAATATCTTTAAGTGTTAAATAATTATGAGAGAATGGGGCCTACAATCTGAAAAGTATTTGGAAAGAACAGTGTCAATATATTCATAATATGTATACAGATGAAAGGAAATATACAGAATCAAAAAAAATTGTACTCTGGCTTCTATATTTTTCACAAATGAAATATTCTTCCTTTTGTGGTGTTCTGTATATGTGAAGCTTTAGGTGACCCTCGATTTCAGGCCTAATCGAAATTGGAATTTTTCTTAAGCAAGTTACTGGAGGATGTGCAGTTCTAAGCTCATTGGCTCATCATGTACTCAAGCAAGGCCTTAAATCTGTGCCAGTTACATTAGAATTGATTTTCCAGTAAAGACAAGGGTTGTGGTATTCCACACACATAGAAGAGAGATGGGAGAGATTGTCCACACAAAGTGGGAATGTGCTGCCTCTGCAAGACAATGTATTTACCTGCTAACTTGCTTCTTGCAGCCGCTAGAGAGAAAATAACCACCTAATTCAGGTTTTGCAGCTAAATCGTCTTAAGTATTTCACTTGTGATCAATCTGTTCGCATTTCTTTTCCCAAACACGGACCGCCTTTAGAAAAAAACATTATTCCCAGAAAAGAAAAAGAAAAGGAATGCAGGCCTCTTCTCAATATATTTTTTAAGTGAGGAGAAAGATAGGATATATATTTTAAAAATAAATAAATGATGGGAAAATATTGTAACTAATAGTATATGATGTCAAACTCATGGTCCACGGGTCGGATGAATCACATGCTGGCCACCCGCACACCCAGTTTAATGAAGAAGGAAAATATGTCACGTCATGTGATGACAAGTTTGATACCCTGCTCTAAACTATACTCATAGCTTCTCACAAAAAGTGCATTTTATTACAGAATTCACCCTGGTGGTACATTGCTCAAAACTTTTTTTTTGAGGAGGCTTGATAGATTGAATGTCTCAATAGTCCATAGGTTTCACTCTCTTATAGAATTCATTGACACTGAGGAAAGAAGAATGAGAACCACTAGGCATGCAATGCCAATTATTCTTGGGTATAAGTCAAGGCTGACTAATGGGAAACAAATCAAAAATACATATTCAATAATTTTTCCACTAAATCGCTCAAGCAACAAGTACCCATCTCTGTGGTGACTTTCCCCCAAGGACTAATAATTCAACAATTAAAAGAAAATGTGGAAAGTAATCCAAAGTCTGTATTCAACCAACACTGCGATTTAATTATTAACTTTATATCTGTCCTTCTTCTTTCAGAAACGTACAGAAATGTTGGCCTACATTACTCTGCAATTAGTTTTGCTGGCTAAATAACTGTGACAGGTTCTTTAAAATCTTCCATATTTGGCAAGGAGTGGTTTCAATTAAGGGCCTATGATATGAATACTGGTCATCTTTACTAAAGGTTTACTTTAAGGAAGGCATTGAGAAAATATAGTGCTTACCTGCTAAAGAATCCTTAACTACAGGTAGTCCTTGACTGATAACAGTTCATTTAGTGACTGTAAAGTTACAACAGCACAGAAAAAAAGTGACATATGACCATTTTTCACACTTAGAACCATTGTAGCATTCCCTTGGTCACGTGATCACCTTTGGTGACCTTCTAAGAAGCAAAATCAATGGGGAAGCCATTAACTAGTGTGTTACTAACTTAACAGTTACAGTGATTCACTTAACAAATTGTCATAAAATGAGGCAAAATTCAACTGTCTACCTTAGCAACAGAAATTTCAGATTCAATCAGGGGTTGTCGGTCAAGGACTACCTGTACATAATTAAACATGATTTCCTAAGACATGACATAGGTGGTCTCAGTGGAAGCAATAGATCAGATAGAATATGGCAAATAGATACATATATCTACAACATTGAGTTGTTTTGTGGTGGTGGCAAATATCTATAGCTCAGATGTAGGCTGAGGGTGAAGATTGGGTCTCTGAGCTTATGGGTTGGTTTCTGAATGTTTCATTACCAGGCTAAGTAACATCTTCAGCAGAATTTAGGGAATGTCCATGTTGATGTTCTTCTGCTTATAAGGGCTAAGTGTTGTGTTATGTTTTGTGATGGGTGTGGGGTTATGTCAGGTGAGGGTCTTGTGATGGATCTTATCATTAATCACAAGACTTATGACAAGACCTTTACCTGATGTGACCCACAGCTGACCCATCAGAAGACCCATCACTAGACTCAGTGGTGGGATTCAGCCAGTTTGCACCAGTCCAGGAGAACCGGTTGTTAACTTCCTGAAGTGAACTGGTTGTTGGAAGAAATCATTAGGGCAGAGAATCAGTTATTAAATTATTTGAATCCCATTACTGACTAGACTCTCACCTGACATAACTCTACCCCCATCACAAGACCTACTGACCACAGGTAGCTCTTATAAGCAGAAGAACATCAACACAGACATTCCCTAAATTCCGCTGAAGATGTTACGTAGCCTGGTAATGAAACACTCAGAAACCAATTCCACAAGCTCAGAGAATGAACCTCCATTTTGAGATATTTTAGTTCAGGGCTCATTTCGAAGGAAGGTAACTCACAAATAACAAATAGCAACAAACAGAAGCTGCAAGCTCTCCAAGTTAATTCACTAGCAGTTCTGGGGTAGGCAAGATTGCTGCCGTTTCCCAGTGCAGACTAATGCAACAGGTCTCTATGACCAACTCGATCTGCATTTAGATTAAGCAGGCCAACTCAAGGCAATTTTCATATGGGAAGGCACTTCAGCATCCAAAAAAACAGGAGCCCGATCTTAGCAGAAGTAGTCTTTTTCACTGTGCACCAAAGAAATATCTGAGGAAAATGAGACCAGTTGAACTTTTATGATCCTCCATCCAGTTGGGCCTGAAATCACAGCGATTCTTTCCCTTCCTCCCATTCCCCCACAATATTTTTTTAACTATATGTCATAAAATGGCATGGCTTAAATGCCTGTGAAGGACTGCTTGTATCTTATGTCAATGCCCTCCTCCTAAAACACTTTCCCCCAGAGTCAGCATCTGGTGTGTGAACCTTTTTTTTTCAGCCTTGACACACAAGATATATCAGAGACAGTTTGATGTATATGCAATAAAAAGGAGTAGCAACATGCTTGGAAAACAGCAAAATTTACTGTTGTGAAAATGATGGCATTTTGATCCTGTCCAAGCCTCTGGCCCCGTCCCCTTTCATCCCATGAGTGCAGGAGGGTGGGGGGAATGGCTATATAAAGTTTATTGAGCCTTCAGGAAGTAGTAGTGACTGTTTTTAGGCTCAACTCACTTTGGCTAAATCTGTAAAGGTGGATTAACCGGCAAACTGCACTCCTTCTAAACCATTTCTACAACAGCTGCACCAGTGGTGGGACTCAAAATTTTTTACTACCAGTTCTGTGGGCGTGGCTTGGTGGGCGTGGTGTGGCTTGGTGGGTATGGCTTGGTGGGCATGGCAGGGGAAGGATACTGCAAAATCCCCATTCTCTCCCCACCCCACTAACCTGCTTTCCAGCTCAGTTTTCCTGCGCAGGGAAACAAAAGAAGAACCAGCGATCAGCTGGGACTCGGGAGGCAGAGAATAGATGGGAACAGGGCCAGTCAGAGGTGGTATCTGCCGGTTCTCCGAACTATTCAAAATTTCCGCTTCCAGTTCTCCAGAACTTGTCAGAACCTGCTGAATGCCACCTCTGAGCTGCACCCTAACCTACAGGTGGATGCACCCTGAATCGGTGAGACCCATTTTTTTAACATCCCAAAAAGATCCCTTGAATACAGAACCAGGTTTAACACAACGCACTACAGGTAATTTCCGACTTACGACCACAATTGATTCCCAGATTTCTGTTGCTAAGTGAGATAGAGGTCAAGTGAAATTTGCCTCGTTTTATGACTTTAAGTTGTTAAGTACAAATGTTTACTTGGTAACAGGGTTGTGAAGTGAATTTGGCTTCCCCTTTGACTTTGCTTGTCAGAAGTTCACGAAAGGTGATCACATGAGCCCAGGATACTGCAACCGTCAAAAATATGAATCAGTGGCCAGTGGTCTGAATTTTAATAATGTGATATTGTGTCATATTGCCATGATGGACATCATAACATTGAACTAGACCAGTGGTGGGATTCAAAATTTTTTACTACCGGTTCTGTGGGCATGGCTTGGTGGGCGTGGTGTGGCTTGGTGGGCGTGGCAGAGAAGGACACTGCAAACTCCCAATTCCCTCACCACCCCACTAACCTGCTTTCCAGCTCCGTTCTCCTGTGCAGGGCAACAAAAGAAGACCCAGCCAATCAGCTGGGACTCGGGAGGCAGACAATAGATGAGGGTGCAGCCAGTCAGAGGCGGTATTTGCCAGTTTTCTGAACCACTCAAAATTTCTGCTACCGGTTCTCAAGAACTGGTGAATACCACCTCTGAACTAGATGTCTATGAATTAGACAGGTTCCCTGATATTAATTTCTCATTTGCTTCAGCCCAAAAGGACAAAAAAAATTGACAATCAAAACGTGAAAAAATGAATATTTTAAAAGGAAGCTAAACATATATTTCCCAAAGTATGTCTTTTTCTACACATCAAAACCATTTGCTTTTCTTTTAATTTCTCCCGTTTTTTGACACACACACACACACACACACCCTTTTTCTTAGACATCATTAAAAGAATCCTGTAAGCAAACAGGCGTAAATACACTGTATATGGAGCAGTATATATTTTCTTTTTATTGTTGTTGTTTTTAAGACTGCAAATTCTATCAGTGCCCCTAACAAAGACATATCTGTCTGCTTCAATTATTCCTTACTGAATATGAATGAGAAGCCTTTTAATGAGGTACGGTAATTAGCTCTAGCTGCCCCCATTCCACCCCGTCAGCGGCTTCTCAGGCAAAGAGGCACTGAATCAGATGATTGACAAACCAGACAGTGGACATGTACTGTAGCTGATGAAAAACAAAGAATAAAGAGGCCACAGCCCTGGATGCTTATTGCATTTCAGATGGATTCGAGACCGCTGGCCTTGTGAGTTCTAAAATCTCACTCCAGCTCATTGTCTGTAATCTCCCACAAGTATTTCCAAAATCCTAATAATGCTGTAGAAGATTTGGCTTTCAAAGTTTATTTCTTGGGGCTGATGCTTAAAACATTGCTACGCCTCAAACTTCAACATACCAGACTATGTGGAGTCTGTCAGTTATTGGGATTACAGTTCTCAGTCTTCCGGGACATTTGACTGTAGAAGGTTAGTGTCTATTTAACACAGGTAGTCTTTGACTTACAACAGTTTGTTTAGTGACGGTTCAAAGTTACAACGGCATTGAAAAATGTGACTGCTGACCATTTTTCACAGTTATGACCTTTGCAATATCCCCATGATCAGGTGACCAAAATTCAAAGACTTGACAACTGGTTCCTATTTATGACTATTGCTGAGTCCCAAGGTGTTGTGATCACCTTTGGCAAGGTGACTTCTCAAGCAAAGTGCAATATGTAAACAGGGCAAGAAAACAGATGTTATGCTACAATAACAGGGGTGTTGCATAGGGAGATATGTAGCTTGGATAGATTGTGAATTCCAGGAAAGGGGCAGAGACTGTATATTTTATATTTTTTTTTAATTTTTCTAATATGTATCCATGTATTCATAACTATGTTTTTACTTATACCTATTATCTTGTAAGCAATTGACAAATAAAAATAAATAAATAAAATAAACCCCAGCCTTCCTGGGAACCATGTCTTCTGCCAAGGGAAGAATTTCCTTTTGCAAAAGCTTCATAATAAAGCTCGTATATATTGTTCACGTGTCTCCAGTCTGAGTACCTGAATGGCTGATTTTTATCACACAAAGTCAATGGGGAAGCCAGGTTTCCTTAAACAACTGTGTTACTAACTTATCAATTGCAGCGATTCCCTTAACAACAGTGGCAAGAAAGGTTGTAAAATGGGGCAAAACTCTCTTAACAAACATCTCACTTAACACGAGAGATTTTGGAGCTCAATTGTGACCGTAAGTTGAGGACTGCCCATATTATAGGAACATATGAACCTTGGTGGTGCAGTGGTAAAAATGCAGTACTGCAGGCTACTTCTGCTGACTGCCAGCAGCTTGGCAGATCTAATCTCACCGACTCAAGGTTGACTCAGCCTCCCATTCTTCCAAGGTCAGTAAAATGAACCCAGTATATGGACTCTGTAAACTGCTTAGAGAGGACTATAAAGAACTGTAAAGTTGTATATAAGTCTAAGTGCTATTGCTACATGCAGAATTAGCTTGATTCAGGTCTCTGGGAAACCCCAAATGTTTGATCTCTGAAATTAGTATTCCCTGAAATTTAGATATTTGTAGGTCACCAGGACTAGTGGACATGAAGGTGTGGCCATCTTCCATAAGTCTGTCTAACCTAGGAGCCATCATCATACCTTGGATTAGTTATCTTCTTAGAGAATGCTGTTTGTGAAGAGTTATTTTTGTTTCATTGTCCTCCTGGATTTGCAGTCATGCAACTGGAGCTGATAATTCACAACGGAATATCTGTCTATTGAAAAGGAGTGTTGAAGCTCCAGAGAGATAAAGTGAGGTCTGCTGCTCTGGTATATTTCACATACCAAGTCATCACTTGATACTCATGGATCTATTCTATAGTTACCAATGGGTGGTTTGTAAGGACAATGACAATCCCAAGCCTGTTGCTATTATCAAACAAGGATTGCAAGATCTGGGACTGCAAAAATCCAGGCAACCACTAGATGGCAACTGAGGAGTTGTGATCATTAAAAATTTTTTAGATCAGATCTGAAAATCCTATAGTTACAATTCTAATTATGTGCAAAACCTTTGGAGGCAGGACTTGCTGCTTTTAGGTTGTATATAGCTTAAGAATATCCACAGCAACAGCCTGTTTGGTGACTTGTGCCTTTAGTTTGATGGTCTGAAAAAATTGGCAGGTAGATTTGCCAATCATTCAGTGCTATGAATGAAATAGGTTTTACCCAGAACAAGTTATTGATATTGACTGGCTTTCTAAGAACTTATTCTTTTTTTTTTTTAAAGTAGTCTGCTGTTTTTGAGCTTTATTTCCTGCCTCCTCTCAAGGGCTAAAGATCTTTCTATAGGAAGGAGGGGAAAATCTGCCTCTTTCAGATATACTTCTCAGATCACTGCATTTCAACAAACTATGGAAACCACTAGATTCCCCATCTCTGCCCAACATACTTTATTCTGCATGATTGCCAAATTACTATTTCATATGTTATTAGGCAAAGGAGTAGTCATGGCTCCTGACTCGTGCTTGAATTGTAGACTTTCACCCTTAGAGGCATTGCCTCCAGGAGCAACTATACTCTGTGGAAGATCAGAACAATGGAAGCTTCTGCCCCAAAGAACTTCTATCCTGTTGGAAGTTAAAACCCACTCCTCTCCTAGGAAAATAAAATATTTTAGGATAGACTAAAAATGCAGAATATTTCCCCTAAAAAGAAAAGTAGAAACTCAGAGAGGCAGAAATTCAGCTCACCCTGTTAAGTTTGAGCATGGGTGAGAATGGAGACAAGTTTCTGAATGGTGAACTTCAGCTCTTTATTTACATCGTGACTTGCTTCATTTAATAGCAGTAAAACCCGCCTTATATAGGCAAACCTTGTAACCTTTAACCAATAACAAGCTAGGAACACTACCTTTTATAACCAATAAGAACTCTCTGTTAAGGGCCAATCGGATTCCCCGGAACGGGCCAATCCGGTCCAGCTGCTTAACAGCCAATCAGAAGTGCAGGGCCAGAACCCTGCACTTACTCCAAGCTCACTTTATTAATCATATTGCATACACAACACCCCTTCCCCCTAGCTTTTTAGTTCAGGGTGCAGTAACATAGTCCCTTAAATAGGAAGGTTGTCTTTTTAGTCTCTTTGATTTTCATTGTATCGGCTGGTTGCAATCCTGCTGAGGTAGATCGTTGTCTGGCAGTGGGGCTGCCTCTGGTTCAGAGTTCACTTCTACATCATTGCCCACATTTTCCGCAATTCCCTGAGGTGCAAACGTTTCTCCCTCCGGCTCCGCTTCCTGAGTTCCTATTAAATCGTCGTTTCCTTCGAACGGGTTTCCTAGGGCTTCATCTTCTTCCGTACCTCCCCCCCCCTCAGTTTGGTCATAGGGGAGTTGCGGACTGGCTGCTGCAAGCCGCGACCGTAATTGGTCGATATGCCATTTCCAAAGATTATCGTCAAGGCATTGCACAAGGTAGGATCTAGGGCCGGTTACACGAACTACTGTCGCTTCCACCCACAACGGGTCGCCCGATAGGTTTTTTGCATAAACCAGGTCTCCTACCTGGAAGGTACGACAGCAGCCGCTGGATCCTAGTGGTTTCTCTGGTTCATAAGCAGGGTGCAACCGGTCAAGGTGGGAGCGGAGCTTTCGTCCCATTAGCAGTTCAGCAGGAGTTTTGTTAGTGACGCTATGTGGGGTGATGTGTTGCAAGAAGAGGATTTGGTTGACCTTGTCGTCAATGTTGTCGTAGTCTACCTTTTGCAAGGTTTTCTTCACAAATTGGACCATGCGTTCTGCTCGGCCATTGGTCGCAGGGTGCGCAGGCGAGGTGAGCGCATGGCGGATGCCGCGGTCAGCGAGGTACTGCTTGAACACTAGTGCAGTAAATTGTGGGCCGTTATCGAATACCAGGACGTCTGGTAATCTGTGGGTTGCAAAGAGTCTGTTTAAAATCTTGATGACCACCTCGGAGGTCGTAGTCGTCATGCGATGAATTTTGAGCCAATTGGAGTAGGCATCGACGGTAAGCAGGAAGGTGTGGCCCTTGGTTGGCCCCGCGAAGTCCAGGTGAATTTGGGACCAGGGTCCACGTGATGTCTCCCATTCAGTAGGCATGGCTTTTGGTGGGGCGTTGCTGACTTCTTGGCATTTGGGACAAGCTTTAACCCACTGTTCGATTTGCTTGTCAATGCCCGGCCACCATGCGTAGCTTCGTGCGAGGGCTTACATTCGTACGATGCCGGGGTGGCCATCGTGCAAAGTTCTCAGCAGCGCTTTTCAGAGCCGTTCTGGGATAACGACTCTATCGCCCCAGATGACGCAGCCTTTCTGGGAGAAGAGTTCGGTCTGTCGAGACTTGAATGGTGTGAAGTCATCTGATGACTGGTCCAATGGCCATCTGCGTTCTACCCAGCGTAGGACTCGTGCTAGGGTGTGGTTGCGTTTGGTTTCTCTCACAATATCTCAGGTGGTCAGTGGTGGCGAGTTGAGGGCCTCGATTTGCAACGTGGTTACCGTTGGTGCCGGATCGTTGAGAGTCTCTGGAAGCGGTGCTCGGCTTAATGCATCGGCATGGGGAATGGCTTTCCCTGGGCAGTATTGCAGCCGATAGTTATAAGCAGCTAAGAATTCTGACCATCGGGTCATCCTTGGGGATAATATGTAGGGAGTCGGCTTATCTCCGGCCATTATCCCCAACAAAGGCTTGTGGTCAGTCACAATAGTAAAAACCCTACCATACACGTATTCGTGAAATCTTTTCACAGCTGAGACAATTGCGAGGGCTTCTTTATCAATTTGTCCATAGTTCCGCTCCGTTTTTGAAAGAGTCTTTGAAAAATATGCAACAGGGGCTTCGTTCCCATTAGGCAGTACGTAGCTCAAAATGGCGCCCACCCCAAAAGGCGATGCATCACAGGTTATAACTAACGGTCAAGTCTCGTTATAGAGTCTCATTATAGAGTCAGAAGTGAGCAGTTTTTTAACGGTCAAGTCTCGTTATAGAGTCAGAAGTGAGCAGTTTTTTAACATTTCGGAACGCCTGTTCTTCACGGTAACCCCATAATCAATTTGCTTTTTTATCTAACAATCGATGTAACGGTTCAGCGACAGTTGCTTTGTGCGGTGAAAATACATTATAAAAATTGATTAGGCCTAGGAACGCCTGGAGATCGGCCTTGTTTCGTGGCCTGGGAGCGTTTTTGATCGCTTTTAATTTACTTTCGGTAGGGTGAATGCCCTGGCTATCAATCAGGTACCCTAAAAACTCAACACTGTCAGTATACAATTTACATTTGTTTTTTTTAACCTTAAGACCGGCCCCTTGGAATTTTTTTAGGAGTAATTTTAACCGGTCCTGTAAGATTTTTTTTGTAGGCGCTGCAATTAATACATCGTCAAAATAGGGGACCACGCCCTTAATCCCTTGCAATAATCTTTCCATAAGGCTCTGAAAAATCCCCAGGGCTACACTTACTCTGAATTGCAGCCGGGTACATTTAAAGGAACCTCGGTGTGTCACAATCGTTTGTGCCTGTGCCATTTTTTCATCTACTGGTAATTGCTGATATGCCTGAGCTAAATCCAATTTAGTGAAAACTTTCCTGCCCCCCAGGGAATGGAGGAGGTGCTGCACCACTGGAACTGGATACGCGTTCTGCTGCAGGGCGTGGTTCAAAGTGGCCCGGTAGTCCCCACAAATTCGGATTGATCCGTCTGGCTTAATGGGTGTTACAATAGGGGTTTCCCACGGGGAGTGATCGATGGGCTCCAACACCCCCTGAGCTATCAGTTTGTCGAGTTGTTCATCAATTTTAGATTTTAAGGCAAACGGAATTCGACAGGGCTTTAGGCGAATGGGAGCTATTTTTGGATCTAAGCTGAATGAGATCAGGGTCCCCTTGTACTCGCCTAAGCTGTCCGTGAAAACATCCCTGAACTCATAGATAAGGTCTTCCTCCCAGTCACAGCCACCGACTCGGTTTACGCCGGCCACTTCAATGCCGAGTGGCGCGAACCATCTCTATCAATGACCGTTAAAGGTAAGTACGCTGAGTGCTTCTTGAAGGAGACTCGGACTCTACAGGACCCGACGACAGGAATTCGATTCCCCTGGTAGTCCTTGAGGATGAGGCATTGGAAACAGAGATCTTGGCATTGAATTGTGGGGATGAGTTGCTTGAGTGTCTTCCAATACACCATCGAGAGGGGCGATCCCGAGTCAACCTCCATGTGGCAAGGCTGGTTCTCGATGGCTACCATGACTCGAATTTTCTTAGTGTCCAAGGCTGAGGCATGACCGATAGTGATAGTATGGTGAGCCTCTTCTCTCTGCAAAGCTCGATTTCTGTAGGAGCGGTTTACTGGCTCTCGCCTTACAGGATGGTTTCCTGTCAATTGGCGATAGTTAGCCCCTTTTGAGGCCTGACTGGGTCCTGGCAAGCTGCAGCAGACCCGTCCAATGTGGCCTCGTTTCCCGCACTCATGGCAGAGTGCATCGCGGAATCTGCATTCGGATCTGGCATGGTTGGCTCCACAGCCAGCGCAAGGGCGTAAGGGCTTCGGGTGAGGGTCCCGGTCAGACTGCAGTCGATGGACCCCTTCTTCGTCGCTGTCTGACGACGAAGAGAGGTCCTCGTGGTGCGTTGTCGCCAGCTGCCCTTCTGAACTAGGTGAGATTTCGCTGGCCGGTGGTGGTACCAGAGTGCGGTTTCGGCGTAGTTGTGCAGCCAACTTCCTGGTTGCTTCTGCTGCAGTAGCATCAGCAATGGCGTCGGCAAGGCTGATGTCGCCTTTCGCCATCAGCTTGCTTTGGACGCCTGGTGCATCTAATCCCAGAACTATGCAATCTCTTAGTGCTTCTTCTAGATTGGTGAATCCGCAGAGGCCTCCCAAATTTCGGAGGTCTGCTATGAAGTCAGCCACGCTTTCTCCCTTTCGCTGGCTTCTTTGATAAAACTCGTGGCATCTCACGAGCGTAGGCACGGTCGGGGCGTAGTGGTCTCGCAGGATAGGTTCGAGGTCGTCCCAATCCATGGCTTTCACTTCTCGGGGTTTGGCTAGTGCTTTAGCCATCTTAAATACGGTTGGACCGCAATGCGTTAGGAACACCGCCCGTTTCTTCCTGGCTGTGGCGTCCTTTAAGTTGTTCATCTCAAGGAACATTTGGAAGCAATCCATGTAGGACTCCCAGTCCTCTTGTGTTGGATCGAACGGAGCAGGTGGTACGATGCTGCCGGACATGGTTCCGTTGTTGGCGTCGTCTGTAACATGCTGAGTGTTCTTCGAAATTTCATTGGTTCAGATGTCTCCAAATCCCATCCTTGTCGCCAGTGTTAAGTTTGAGCATGGGCGAGAATGGAGACAAGTTTCTGAATGGTGAACTTCAGCTCTTTATTTACATCGTGACTTGCTTCATTTAATAGCAGTAAAACCCACCTTATATAGGCAAACCTTGTAACGTTTAACCAATAACAAGCTAGGAACGCTAGCTTTTATAACCAATAAGAACTCTCTGTTAAGGGCCAATCGGATTCCCCGGAACGGGCCAATCCGGTCCGGCCGCTTAACAGCCAATCAGAAGTGCAGGGCCAGAACCCTGCACTTACTCCAAGCTCACACTTTATTAATCATATTGCATACACAACACACCCCTTCCCACCTTTGTTAATGGGCAGGCCATTAAAGCCTGGGACAGAATATTCTACATAACAAAACCCTCTACTCTTCTCACCATATGGCCTGGGAAGATCAGTCAGCACTCAGGTGAAGCCATGTGGTCCAGACAAAGCCTACAAAGTTAGCTAAGACCTGTCCCCTGGCAGTCTAACAGCCAATGGGATACATTTCTTGCACAGGAACAGGACACACTAAGGTGGGGCCCAACAGAGGTTATAAAACTAAGGGTCTCTCAGCATCTCAGCCCTTTTTCCTTCTTTCTTCACCCAAGGCATGTGATCCTGTCCACCATTAAACCATCTTTCCAAACAGCCTCCATGTTTTCAGTGTCTCTTTCCCCACCTGGAACTGAACCCACATAGATATTTCTTCCAACACCCCAAAGGGTCATTTGGTGGAGAAGTTTTGAGTACATAAAACAAACTTCATGGTCTGTTAAGGATTAGAGTGAGTGCTGGGACCTTCCTAAGGCAATTTTGGAAATTGAATCAAATGGCTATACTAACCATTTCTAGAGTGCATCAATAAACAAAGTTCTCTTTCTGACTTCCCCAATCTATAGGAAGTTCATGTCAGCCTAACTTTTCCTGCCCCAGCTCAAAAGGATGCTTTTCCAACTCAAGCAGTGCTGTCCAATTCACTTAGAAAAACTGTTCTTGCCTCTTAACTCTTCAGATAAGTTTACTTTCCAAACAAAAGCTGCATTAATTGCTCCAATTTTGGAATCCCTTCCCACCAACAAGCAAAAGCCCTTTTCTTTCTCAAGGCATCTTAAATACTGATTCCGGTCTTTTCTCTGCTGCTTGTATTCATGAACGGCTTTTGTATTCTGCTGTTGCTTTTTAGTTTTACTTTTGTTCCTGTATTATTGCAATAAATTACACTATGAAAATAGTTGAAATGAATAAATGAATTGCAGCGATCCATATACATACACATACATACATGCCAAGGTTGAAACTTCTATGAAACATATTCAGTTTGAGATAGATAGATAGATAGATAGATAGATAGATAGATAGATAGATAGAGATATATTTTTATAGTATACATGGAATTCAACTCCCAGAATTCTCCAGCCAGCCAGTTCTCATAACTGAAGTCCATGTATCTTAAAGGTTGAGAAACACTCCTTTACACTATTAAGATACATATAGTATTAAGATAGATCCTGGCATATAATTTGTCTTTTCATTATTTTACACTTAATTCGGTTATTATCAAAGCCCCTTAAAAACTACAAGTTTAGTAACTCCTAGTACTCTTCCAGTCCCATCCTTTTCTTTCCTTCTTAAGAGGAAGAGAAATTCTAATACCTCTTTTAAAAACCCAGTTAAATATTACTTTGTTGAGTGTAATGCTTAATTACAATTTGTGCATAATGACCCAGTTCTAGTATATCATCTGATTTAGTAACGAAACAGGAACCTGCCATATGTTCACCAATAACGGCTTAGAAATTCTTCTTGTTAATTTTCCAACCAACTGCTACCAAGGATACTGATTTTGTCCTGGAACTGTATTGTTTTAGAACACTATACTCATTAACATGGCTCATTTTACCATACTCCTTCTATCAGCAAGCAGGCCAAGAATTCACAGCTTGTCCTTTGTGTCTGACACAAATAGATGCAGTCAGCAAACAAAGCTGGAGCACCAATTATAGCACATAAGAGGAAGATAACCTGCTCTCCGTTAACAGAGAATTGCATCTACACAATCTATTTACAGGGTAACAATATCACTGAATAATCAGCTTTGCATTTAGATAGTGGCTTCCACTTTGGGTTCTTCCACGCAAGGTGCTCAGACTGGAATTGTTCCCTTTTTGATCAGTGATTTGGCAATAAAAGTTATTCTACCTTTGTCATGTGACCCCCACTACCATTTTAAAGACCTGATAAAAATGAGCTTCTTGCATGGAACATAAGGGAAATTGTCTCAGCTCTAAGTGTTCTCTTTTTCAAGACATGTAAATTTGATTTGTTTCATTGAGCCTTAAGACTCAATAGTCATGCAAATTGCCTGTGTAAAAATATGATCATTTGAATAAGAAAAATGAAGAAAGAAGTTACTTGCACAATGATACTTATAGTATTGGTTTAACACTGATTTAAACAAATAAAATGTTTGATATACTGTTGTTTCTTTGCCCATGTGACGATACAGTATGTCTTATCCAAATGGCAGACAGGTTGCTCTCTTATAATTGTAGCTTTCAAATGGCCATTTACCCTTTTGCAAGCCATGGCCTCCACAAGAAGGATTAGAATGAGGAAAATCAGTATTGTAATGTTAGCGTCTGCTCTTTCTTTTGTACCTCATGACACATTTACATATAACAGATGCAAAACTTATGGTACAATATCATCATACTGCTTTTGTTATTCTAAAGAAAGCAGCAACCTCTGGAGGGATGTCCATATTTATAGGGTGATATTCCTGCACAGAATGAACGCCAAACTGTACAACTGTGCTAAACCTTTGTGATAAACTACATTCCAGTAGATTTCAAGACAGTACTGAAAGCTTTTTGTAGTAGTACACCTACAGTTCCCAGCTCTGGCACAATCACATTGCTTTCAATGTGTAGAAGAGCAACGCCTTATTTTTTTTGCAATCCTTTTCTCTTTGCAAGGGAGATCACAGGTCAGGCAAAAGGCAATGCATATTGCCTTGTCATGGCAACATGCAACTAAGTAAGGAATGCTGCAAAGTTCATAAATGGTCCATAGATAGGCAGTGAGGTTATTTTTTCAGCATCACTGTAACTTTGAACGTTCACTCAACGAGTGGTCAGTAAGTGAAGACTATAAGTCATAGTGAACACTGTTATATCACACACTAAGAAGTTATCACAGTGATCAATAGCAACAAGTGAATATATCAGTTGCAGGTATGGAGAAAGGTATCGTAAAGTTATCCTAACCTCTATGCTGCTCAGCCATTTGACAGTGGATATTCTCTAATATGCAAACCATCACTGAGAGAAAAAGAAACACCAAATAATTGAGAAAAATAGGTAACCACTTAATCCAAACCAGCCAGGTCTCCTATTTGTTGAGACACAGTCAATTCAATTACATAGCACAATCTTAATTGGCTATTATGATTTTGAAGCTGGCTAAGAAGCCCAGCTAATTGATCTCTGCATGAGCACTGACTTCATCTGGAGGGTGTAACATGGGGAGAGGTTCAAAAATTATCCTCATGGTGCCTAGAATACAACCTGCACCTAAACATCAGCAAGACAAAGGAGATGGTGTTAGACTTCTGGAAGGATAGTTTATTCCTTTAAATTCCTGGGAGTCTAGCTCAACAAAGTTCTCGCCTGGAAAATTAATACAACCCAGGTGGCCAGAAAGGCCCAACAGAGACTACATTTCCTTTGGGTCTTGCAAAAGAATAAAGTGGAACAACGACTGATGACTTCCTTTTACCGATCCACAACAGAAAGCATCTTCACATGTTGCATTATGGTGTGGTATGCTGGCTTGACAGCCGTGGATAGAAAGACATTACAGAGGGTGGTGAGCACAGCACAAAACATCGTGGGCTGTTCCCTGATACCACTAGATGACATCGCTAGGGCTCGCCTCCTTAAAATAATTAGGAAAATTCTCAGGGATGACTCACATCCCAGTCAGCACTTCTTCATTTTCCTACCATCAAGTAGGAGATATAGAAGCATAACCAGCCACACCAACAGGCTGAAGAATTGTTTCTACGCTTGTGCTGTCAGATTTCTGAATGGAAAATAACTTCATGCCAACATAGTATGATAGACTTGTGGGACTGGCGTGTTGTGCAACAAGATCACATAGTGTAATAAGATTGGGACTGGGTTAGGGACTTCTGTCCTCACTGTTGGGTGGGTGTGCACGAAGGGAGACTCAGCCAATCTCATTGTACACATGTTGTACTCTGACAATACAGGTAATAATAACATAGGTTGTTCTACCTCATGGAAGGTGTTAGGGATAACATTGTTTTACCCTAACTGGTTTAGGTAAATAATAATAAGTAATCATAGTTTGTATGTTAAAGTGTCTGCAACTTTAACTGTGAGATAGTAATTAAGGGAGTGGTTGTGAAAGCACTTTAAAAGAGGCAAGACTGCAGCTTGCTCTCTCTCTGGCTTTGATGATCCCTGATTACTGCAAGGACTCAAGACTGCATTGCTCGAACGGGAGAGAAAACAAAGGACTGACGTGTAAGTGAACTGACATAGGATATTCTAAACGGACTTTGCTAACTGAATATCCCTGAATGGACTGACTAAATGATACATGACTATTGGACTGTTATTTTGACTATGCTATGAACTCATAATGGAATAAACTATATTTTTGATAGCACAAGCGTATCTGTTATTTTTACTGTATGTTAATAAACATACAAGCTTAGCTCACTCATTTATCTGTGTGCCTATCTGACTAAGCTGCACATTCTGTTTAGCTTGTCTCCCTAACCCTGGTTGGGGAAACCAGGCTTAACAGAAGGCATTACCTTTGTAGAGATTCTGAAGCTACAGAGTCTTTGATGAAAACAGGCATTCGTCCATCAGAATTGCAAGATTACGTATCAGGGAAGGAAATTGTTAGTTGTGTGAAGCAAATGAAGCTATATCCATTGAGAAAAGTCATGGGGACAAGTAGAAATCCGACAATATGAAAAGTCTGCAAATGGATTACAAAAGAGATCACCAAAGTAGTGCTGCCATATATTCTGTGAACAGTTTTGGGCATGGATCCATCTATGGATCTGATGGAACCACTTGGTTCTTTGTTCTAGAAGGGAACAAAAACTTGAGTGCCTGGGAAATGAGGGTGAGTGACCATGTGCTATCTTATTTAGAAAAACTCCCAGTGCAGACAACAGAGGTGAAGTAATGTCCACAGGGTGAACATAGGATTGAAAGAAACATGATGAAATGGAGATATATACTTTGTTATAGAGATGCACCCTTTGTAGTCACCTGATGACAAAGAAGAAGTGTATATTTTAAAAACAGATGGAAACTAACCAGCTTCCTGGACAATGTCTAAGAACATTAGGAAGGGTTACTATACCAATAGTTTCTAGCATGGATGAAAAAATTAGGTCTCTTAGATCCAAGATACCGTAATCCTGGGAGAGTCATGAATACTTCACAAAGTAGCTTCAAGAGGAATTCAATAGTATACCTGAAGTAGATACTGCTTAGGGACACAGGGAAATAGAAAAAATCTCTTCAAGTCAAATGCAATTAATCAAACACCCATCAGTTAAGTTTCTGCCATAGTTAACAGACTATTTGTTTGTTTGTTTGTTTATTATTTTATTACTTTATTTATTTATTATTTATTTGATTATTAATTGATTATGTATTATGTATTTATTTGTAACGATTTATTTATCAAAGCACCTGTAGTTAGGACAAGAAACAATGGATGAAAACTAATCGAGGAGAGAAGCAAGCTAAGGAGAAACTTCCTAATTGAGGACAATTAACCAGTGCAATAGCTTGCCTTCAGAAGTTGTGGGTGCTTCATCACCGGAGGCTTTTAAGAAGAGACTGGACAATGCCTTGTCTGAAATGGTATAGGATCTCCTGCTTGAGGTATTGGACTAGAAGTCCTCCAAGGTCCCTTCCAGCTCTATTCTGATTGACTGATTGGTTCATTGATTGACTGATTGACTGATTAACTTTTGCTGACATATTCCTTCCTGACAGTGAGGAGCAAAATCTCCACTCACCAAATCCTCATATATGAAGAATTTCAGTCTTCAAAGCAAGAGTGCCTGGTTAGTTTCTCAACGTAACAAGTTATGAAACCATAGTGTCAGAGTCACCATGCATGATTTCTTGCCCTTTACCCTACTTCATCATCCAGGCTTAACAGTTGCATGGAATAGGTGACAATTCAGGGCAAGGAAGCAAGCAATAGAAACAGAAGGTGGGTCAGGATGCATCCATTTATACTGGAAGAATCCTGGGGATCATGCAACATTTACTTTTCCTGAAAATTGAGGCCATATCATCCAGATCAGATTTTAATATAAAGCACTCAGAAGCTGAAAGGATTTCCAACTGTGCCTTTTTCAGATGCCATAGATGCAGAATGTTTAAAACGTGCCTTAAATTTAAAAAAAAAATGAAAAGCCACATAATAATAAATTGGTGCAAGTCCCGTATATTGTTGAATGTCATTGGTTATTATTAGAGCTTGCGTACATCAGTTTTAAAAGGGAAAATCAGCAGGAAACGACTGTCGTTAGCCCAGTTTAAAGCTTCTTAACAAATATACTTTTTAGGACACTCCCCAGACTATTTCTTATTCTGAATCAATCCTAGCTTGACTTTATGGGAAGTCAGAGCAGAAATGAAACTTTCTTTCTTTGGAATAAATTAAGAAAGCCAGCAAGACAGCACAGAAACAAACCAACAGAAAAATAAATCCTTCAGTTTTATTCTTCTTCTTTTTTTATAAAAAGAAGCAATGAAAGCCAAAGTGACAAAAAAAATAGTCCTCTCCCCCACCACCTCCCACCTCCCCAACCCTTTCAAGTATATTCTAGTGTGTTGTGGGGAAGCATTCTCCAATTTCCCTCGTGCCCTTTTTTCTAAATGTTGGCACAACTGCCTGGTTTTCCAACTATGTGAAAATCACAAAAATAATGAAAATGCAGCTACCGTACTTTGTAAGCTCTTGGTAGATATTTTCTCTTACTTTGTCATTTTCAAGGGGGGAAACAATAGTGGCATCTGTGCCCTGGCGCTAAGTGCTCATTTGCATGCGCAGGCAGAGAGATATCCGTTTATTATCAATTTTATGCATTACTTCATTTCATGGTGTTAAAACAATTACATTCAAAGGGTTCAGCAGTCCACAGCCAAGCTATTCAGAACTCCAACAGCATCATATAATAACGTTATTCAGGGAGAGACACATACATCATAGTTTACCGATTTAGAAGTAAAAGAGAGAGCAAGAGACAGAGAGAGAGAGAGAGAGAGAAGTAGAAGCAGCAGTTCCTATAGAAATAGAGGGCAAAAAATCGGAGTTATTACAATGTCAAGAAAACCTGGGACTAATAAAGATCTGATTTATTAATTAAGAAAGTTGGGCCTCTTTTCAAGCTAAAATCACCAAATGTGCTACTGCAGACAACAGCTTTCTGAAATCCATTTCATAAAGGAGAGAGCGAAGGCTCAAAGAGAAAGTTAGTGATCATAGTAGCTGCCGTATAAAATCTGTAGACAGATTTTATACAGCAGCATTAAATCTTGTTCGTGGAATAATGGATGATGATAGAGTTTCAATACCTAAACTACAGATTTTTCAGTATAAATTCTAGGTATAGTTAAAAAGAAGAGAGGGAATGAGCAGAGAGACTGTTAAAACATATTTCAAACTTAAATCCAAGTATTATCAGAAAGAAAGAAAGAAAGAAAGAAAGAAAGAAAGAAAGAAAGAAAGAAAGAAAGAAAGAAAGAAAGAAAGAAAGAAAGATGTGAAAAGCACTTTTTTCTTGATTTAAGATAGACAATTCTTCGATTTCAGACAGTAATTATATCTTAAAAAGAGGAGAAACACTTGTACTCTATATAGGTACTTGATTCAAGTAGGCATATGGCAATGTTTCCCAAATATTTAATAAAAATTGTCAATAAGTAAGTAGGGAGAAATGCAAAAAAAAAAAAAATCAGTTAAGAAAGGCACAATCAGATTATCTTATTGCGGTAATTGTAGTCCAGATCTCTATAACAGCCATAGATTTGTTCAATTTCTCCTTTTCTTGGTTCAACACTGAACTCAAAAAGGACAAGAGCAATGGATCTTGACTGTAAGCTCCTACAGATGTCATTTTTTGAGAGCAAGAGATTGTAACCTCAGAAAACCCCAAATATTACCTGCTGAAATAAATGGAACCCCAAAACCTAAACCCTCCTATTTCCACAATATCCTTTCCTACCAGTATGAATTTTTAACCAGTCAGTTAAGTATAAGGTTCATCTGTTAGTGTAAATCTTTTATTTTGCATTGTTTGCAATAGAAGGGCTATTTCAAAAAAGGAGTAGAAAGGTATGTATGTACAATCCTCTCTTCTGCTTGTGTTGCAGTTTGTAGAGATCTTGCTAGATATGAATTGTCCAAGTACAGCATAGGTTTCCTTGGCTGATAATACTTTCTAACCATTAAAAAAGGAAGGGAGGGACGGGGGGTAAAAGAGCTGATGCTTAATGCTGAAGCTCAGATATTAAGTTTCTTGTTCTAGAGAATCCATTTCAGGAAAAATTGCAATATGAGACCACAGTAAAAGAGAAAAAGAGAAGCCACTTGCAATAATATATTAGATAAGCAAGTAAAATCATTAGATAAAGTACATCCTCTGGTCTCAAGTTTCTGATGTGCCTAATCAAGCCACTGTTACAAGTCCTAAAATAAAATAATTAAACTGAACTCAATTAAATATAGATATCATTTGCTCCAAAAGGCGATGTGTCTATCTTCTGATATAGCAAAGAGAAGTTCCATAACATTTTAGCCTAGTTCTTACCTTGGAATCTCCTGATACTACAAAGAAACTTGTGGAAGATTTGTGGGTCTGTGGTCCTTTTAACTTTTCCATGTCCTATTTCTCCAGTTTGGAACTTCTTATTGTGATCGGGTAAAAATGTAAATCTTTAGAAAGTCTGTAATATCCTATTTCTTTAATAATATCTACACATACTAAGAAATATTTGTACTGGTAGTCCTTGATTTACAACCACAGCTGAGCCCAAAATTTCAGAAGTTACATGTTTAGGTTTTTTCTACTGAAGATATGCTTGAGAAAGCCAGAATAACAGAGTTGGAAGGGACCTTGGAGGTCTTCTAGTCCAATCCCCTACTCAACCAGAAAACTCTATACCATTTCAAATGATTGTCCAGTCTCTTCTTAAAAACTTCCAGTATACGTTTTTTCCAGTGCATTTACAATTTCTGGAGGCAAGTTGTTCCACTGATTAATTGTTCTAACTGACAGGAAATTTCTCCTTGGTTCTAATTTGCTTCTCTCTTTAATTAGTTGTTTTGCCTTCAGAAGCTTTGGAGATGGGTTGACTCCCTCTTCTTTGTGGCAGCCCCTGAGATATTGGAACACTGCTATCATGTTACCCCGTAGTTCTTCTTTTCATTAAACTAGAGAGACCCAATTCCTGCAATGCTTTAGCCTTCAGTCCCCTAATGGATGGATGGATGGATGGATGGATGGATGGATGGATGGATGGATGGATGGATGGACGGATGGTCCTTCTCGGGGCAGGAATACTCAGACCACTCTAGACAAATGGTTGTCCAATAATTTCAAAAATGATTGAAAATCTCTAATGATGGAGTACCCATGAGATTAGGAGGCAAGAGTTTCTACTACTTAATCATGCTCAAAGTCAGGAATTTTTGATTTATTTCATTCTTGGATCCTTTTCTATAATGCTTCCACCCATACCATTGCCATTAGTTTACCCTTGACTTCTTCCACGCAGTATGAATTGATGCCTTTGCCATTACCTCCTGCCTCCAGTATCTTTTTACATTGCTGCTACCCTATAAAGGCAACTGGGCAACTGGGACAATCTTGGTGGGATTATATATTGCCTCAGAGTTTGTCACTCATTCTTCCCAAGAACTCTCCTCCATCACGATGAAGGCAGCACATGTTTGTGTGGTCGAACCCAGGACTGGCAGACAAATCCATCCTCTGCCTTTCCTAAGATGCTGATCCAAGGAATTACATGAAAATGACTACATACTGTAAAATAAATTTAAATTGATTTGTAAAATAAATTTAAAAAGAAACCAAAGGGGAAAAGATTGGCTTTGTCTCCATGTATGGCACAGAACTACCTGTTCTGCCTTACAGGTATCCCTCGACTTAGAACAGGTTCACTTAGTGACTGTTCAAAGTTACAAAGGCATTGAAAAAAGTGACATGACATTTTTTCACACTTATGACCGTTGCAGCATCCCCATGGTCACATGATCAAAATGCAGGCTCTTGGCAATTGACTCATATTGATGATGGTTGTAGTGTTCTGGGGTCATGGGATCACCTTTTGCAAACTTCTGACAATGGGAAAGCCAGATTCACTTACCAACCATGTTAACAACTGCAGGAATTCACTTAACAACTGTTGCAAGGAAGGTTGTAAAATGGGGCAAAACTCACCTAACAAATATCTCACTGAACATTTTGGGCTCAATTGTGGTCGTAAGTTGAGGACTACCTGTATGATCTTGCCTTGGGTGGCCCTCAGTTATTTCTTTCCCAGTGTTTAAGTGCAGGCTTTGATCATCAAAACTTCGCTCACTCCACTTAAGAGAATACATATCCTTAAATTAATGATAGAATACTTTTAGAATAATCTAGAACAGGGGTCCCCAAACTTGGCAACTTTAAGCCTTGTGGACTTCAACTCCCAGCTGGCTGGAGAATTCTGGGAGTTGAAGTCCACAAGGGTTAAAGTTGCCAAGTTTGGAGACCTCTGATCTAGAACGTACCACTTAACAAATATGGCTTTATCCTGTACTATATCACTAAGAGTATTTAGTGCTACCACCCACTTGTCTAAACACTTACTTTATTTGCTTAGTCATTATACATAGAAGAAAAAGACACATAAATATAAGTGATGATGAGCAAAAAAAAATCTCCCCACAGAAGATTAGAAATTCACTTGATTAACATATGCTTTGCTCTGTATTTACTCATCCAAAGGTATCATAAATCAATTTATTACCTAATGTTCTAAAAGAAGGGTAAAAAATTGCTTTGCTTTTAGAAGCATGCCATGAATTTGCTGTTTTCGGTAGAGCGATTTGCCTCATGAGAAATTTATAGGCAATTAGAATTACAGTCTCCAATAAGATCAGATTTCCAAAACCATTCAATTCCAAGATCCACTGATCAAAGGAAGGGTGATCAACCTGTTAATCAAGCACTTTCACTGGATAATGATTAACATAAAAAACCACCTGAATTCTGATGAGAAGTTATATCTACATGGGATGTTGTTAAGGTACCAAAGATTGTTTTTTCCAGGCATATTGGATGTGAAACAAGAAATACTCATGTACAGGGAATTCTGTTAAATAAGTAAAGCTCACATATTTCATTTACTCTTTAAGAAAATCATCCTGATTCACACTTCTCTGACTAATAAATTATTAATATGTATTTTTAGTGCCTCCTCGTTGCGCTGGATGAACAAAAATTAAACAACAGTTAAAAGCGTACGATTTGGATTGCACAAGAAGAAAGAATGTTCTGAGCTGCCTTCCCTTATGAATGTGACCTGTAGCTCTCTCATTATTCCTCAGATGCAATGAACTATATTATTATTATTATTATTATTATTATTATTATTATTATTATTATTATTATTATTCACAAAAAATGACAGTGTGCACAGCAAATGAGATAACTATGCTGGGTTTCATATCACAAATCACTAGTTGAACACTTCCCAAGTGTTTAGGACTGTGTGATGTATCGGTGGATTATGCAAGCAGATCCCAGTAAGGTGGCCTTCTGCAGCTGACCAATGGTGATTCTGTCAGTGTTTGCCTAGGTCTTTAGGCACAGCACTAAGTATCCTAAGTACCACTGGAACCACCTGCACTGGTTTATGACAGAGTCTCTGTAGTTCAATTCTCAAGTCCTGATACCTGATGATTTTTTTTTTCAAGTTGTTTCTCATCGATTCTGCTGTCACCAGATATGGCAATGTCGACGATCCACAATTTTTTCTTCTCCACCCGGTTCTGTGGGCGTGGCTTAGGTGGTGGATGTGGCTTGGTGGTCATGTGACTGGTTGGACATGGCTTGGTGGTTTTGTTATTGGCTGAGTGTGGCCAACTCAATATCACTCACATCAAGGCATGCATCTTCTCACCTGGCCTCTCATGACTGTGGGGATGCAAGCAAAGTACCAGCAAAAGAGGGGGGAAAAATTCCAGAGACATTCCTGAGACAGGAAGTCTAGTCCTGCCAAGAATGTAATAAGGGTTAACAGAGAGATAGTTTCTGTAAGCAACACCAGAATGTTTCCTTCCTGCCTTCCTTGCAGGATTAGGCCAGTAATTTCTTCTAACAACCAGTTCTCTGAACTGCTTAGAATGTTAACAACCGGTTCTAGCGAATAGGTGTGAACTAGTAGAATCCCACTCCTGGGTATTGTGTTTAAAACTTTGTCAGTCTGTATTCGGAAGGCCCACGGTACTTTGCATGCTCATTTTCGACCACTTTTTCAGGCTTATGATCCCACCAGTTCTTTGCTACAGGCAGATGATAGTAAATTGCTGTTGTTGTTGTTGTTGTTGTTGTTATTGTTGTTGTTGTTGTTGTTGTTGTTGTTGTTATTATTATTATTATTATTATTATTATTATTATTATTATTATTATTATTATTCCAGTCTAACCCAAAATCTAGTATTCCCTGGCAATCTCCCAAGAAAGTACCTAATGGAGGAGGCACAGATTTAAAGTCTGGACAATGTTAGTCAGATGTTGTTACATGTTCTTTGAGAAGCAAAGACTGGGATGACTTTATTAAAGCTGGTATCATCCAGATATGTTAGTGTGTAACTCAGAATCAGCTAAGTTATAGTTGAATCAAAGAACTGGACTCTTTTTGTAAGCAACTGTTCTTTAAAGTGCTCCAAGGGAGTGAGGGAGAGAAGGAAGGAGAGAGGGAAGGAGAGAGGGAAGAGCAATAGCATTTAGTCATATGTACCGCTTCAGAGTGCTTTACAGCCCTCTCTAAGCGGTTTACAGAATCAGCTTTTTGCCGCCAACAATCTGGGTCCTCCTTTTACTGACCTCGGGAGGAAGGAGTCAACCTTGAGCCTGGTGAGATTCTAACAGCCAAATTGCAGTCAGCTGGCAGTCAGCAGAAGTAACCTGCAATACTGCATTCTAACCACTGTGTGGCTCAACAGACAGCATATTACTGGACAGTGAGGATAAGTCAGAACTCCAACAACTCATAAAGGACAATAAAATTACAAGTTTATTTATGAAAGACAATCACAGCCCTCATTTATTTATTGCAATTGGTTTTGACAAAATAGTCACTAAATGTAGTAGAATCATCTATTAAAGAGGAAGGAGTAAAGAGATGATCCAGCATGGAGTCACTCCATGAGAGAAAACAACATAGACCAGACTAGTGAAATTGTTATCTACCTATTCCCAAGGGAATGCAGTCAGTCTGGCAAGAGTCTTGTAAAATAGGTGATCAACAATAAGCAAACTGCTTTGGCTTATTCATGGAGTTCTTCTGGTTCCTTGTACCAAACATGTAGTGACATAGTCACTAAGCAAACTATGTGGCAGAGAAAAATGAAAGTAAGAGAGATGCTATGAAGATCACTACCATCTTTCTACCATTTCATTCAGATAAAATTTTCTCGTGCAGTGGCCTAATCCTCCCTTCTTTTGCTCCCTTGCAGGGCAGAGAGAAGTGATCTACTCTTGAGCTGCTTTGCTTCCACATTATGTCCCTAAAAAGTGCTAACTGATCTCAATTAGATGATTCATTGACTCTTACACAGGCTGGCAGCTGCTGTCTGAAACTGACCAGACCTTAATCAGTTTCACATTGAAGGCTTTTGTTATAAATGTGCATATTGGTTGGAAATGAAATTTTGGTTACCATTTACTAGCATTATCTTTGCAAATAATCACTATCTGAAGTAGTTGGCAAAGGAGAATTACCTGTAATGCAATTATTCTCTATAATACCTGTTGAGGTAATTCCCCATTAGGAGAATGAGCGCATACAGGGAGACGTATTTGAGAGTAGTGTTTAAATAATACACATACAGCACACAGATATACTGTATAGTTAATGTAGGTTTTTACTTCCAGAAACGTTAAGCAAAGTCTGAAATAAGCAATCCAAAGTCATTCACAAGTAAATCAGTCAGTTTTCAATCCAGGGATAATCCAAATATCAAAATCCAGTGTCAAAAAACAGTTCAGTAACAGACTTACATTAAATCCAGTAATATCAGTCAATTAGAAGAAATGGAACAACGGCAATACCTTCCAACAGAAGGAAACAGAGATACACTCACACTCTCTTCTGAGACTCAGACTAAACAACCCAGGTTTCTGGCTCCATCTTATGGCCGTTTGAGAAACCACACCTAATTACAGTTTTGCATTTTCTTAAAGATACAGTTTTAAAATGTTTATCCTGGTTTATATATTTCTAACCCAAATACCTGTTAGGCGACTTATATTCCTGACAATACCCATTCACGTTAAATATTATGGAATATTTTGGAAATCTCACCTAGCTCTGGGAGATTAGATCATGCCCAAGGTTTTGGAGAGTTCACATAGCTGTGGGACATAAGGGGGGAAAGGGCATTCATGGTTCTTAATAAATGTTTGGCTCTTTTTCATATTTGGCAAACTGGTTTCACTGACCACCTCATCTAACCAATCATTAGAATCATTAAAATGTTTACTACATGGGATTTGTTGTCATAATAGGCTGAACTAAACATAATAGGCTCCAGACTAAACAGAATTAGAAGTAATTTGGGTAATTCAGGGAAAATAAGGCTTAACAGAATAACAGAATACAGGAACTTGGAAGTCCAGGGCTGTCAAACTCCCAGCCCATGGCCCGGATGCATTCCATGCTAGCCATGCCCATGCCTGGTTTAATAAGGAAGGGAGAAGCCCCGATACATCACATGATGCTGCCGTGACAACATGAGTTTGACATCCCTGTTCTAGTCCAACCTCCTGCTCAAGCAAAGGATCCTACATCATTCCAGACAAATGCCTATCCAGACTCCAGAGATGAAGCTCTCACAACATCTGAAGGCAAGCTGTTCCACTGGTTACTGTTCTCACTATTAGTTATAGTGGTTATGTAGAACTTTCTCGGTTCAGAGGCAGCAACATTCTACTGTAGAAAGTTAGCATATTCGAGGAGATATTAAAAATGCAGAATATTATACCTCCCTGGATAAGAAAAAGAGATACATGATCTTGGAAAATAGCCCCAGAAAGACTGGGGCATCCTATCTATGAGACAAAAGGGTGGTCCAGCTTATCCACAACACGAAAGGCCTTCAGTTCCAGGGTGATAAGATTAGCCTTCACTCAAAGTCCAAACCACGACAAAGCCATTAAGCCATAAAACGAATGGCCCAAAGCAATTTCATTACATCAAACAGCACGATTCAACCAAGCCTGGGAGTCAAGGCAACCTACAAGCTTACCCCTCCATGGGAGTCTGACAACCAATCAGAATACAATTCTTTCAAAGGCACAGGAAGCAAGTTCAAAGCCTGAGAGGGCATAAATCTCTATCTATCTCTCACCCATGTGTTCAATTGCCCATGTGGTCCTGTCCACAACTAAACCATCTTTCTAAACAGCCTCCATGTTTCCAGTGTCTTTCTTCCCACTTGGAACTGAACCCAGATGGACATTTCTTCCAACACTACTAAACACCAAATATGCATTGAATAGTGTAAGTTGTATCAATTATTTGGTCTTCCCTAAAAGAACGGACCTTGAAGAGTGACATGCTGGCTAGGAAATGTATTAAAGAAATAAATTGAGAAGATTTCTGTGGAGGATTCAAAATTTCAGGAACCCAAATGCCTCTAATTTTTAAGAATGCACTCTTGAATTTCCTGACCATACTTATGACTGAAATATATTGCAAGCTTCATGGTGCTCCATTTTTAACAAAATCCTGTCTGCACTTGCTTTTCCCACTGCAAGGCAGAACCAGGCCTGGTTTCTGTTAAGTCTGGAGCATGGGTGCGAATAATGGAGATGAGCCGGTAGAAACAGTGAACTTCAAACTCTTTATTTACATGGTGTGACAGCTCAAACTGGAGGACTGCTATAGCCTTCCTTATATAGGCAACTTATTAACTATTCAACCAATAGCAATCCTGGAGCGCTAGCTCCGTTAACCAATGAGAATGGCCTGTTAATGGCCAATCAGATGCTCCTGAACGGACCAATCCGATCCTGCCATTAACAACCAATCAGAAGTGCAGGGCCAGAACCCTGCACCTGACTTCAAGCTCAAGATAACTTTATTTGGCATTATTCATTCACAACACCCCTTTCCCCCGGCTTCTGCCCACGGGGCGCGGTTACATAGTCCTTGAGGTAGGACGGTTGTTTTATCAGTCTTTTTGATTTTTGCAAAGTGCCTGGCGGTTGGCTGCACTTCTGTTGAGGTAGATTGTTGTTTAACGGTAGGGTTGCATCTGGTTCAGAGTTCGCATTCCCGTCGTCACCGATATCACTGGCCACTCCCTGAGGTGAACTCACTCCGGTCCCTGGTTCCTGTTCCTGCGTTTCAGTTCCATTTTAAGTCCCTTCAAAAAGGTTTTCCTCTTGTTGCAATTTGTTTTCCTCTGTATCGCTCCCCCCCTCAGTTTGATCATAAGGGAGTTCGGAATTGCGTGACTGCAGCCGCGATCATAGTTGATCTATGTGGCGCTTCCAAAGTCTATCATCAGGGCACTGAATGAGGTATAATCTTGGGCCGGTTACACGGATTACTGTCGCTTCTACCCACAGCGGATCACCCAATAGGTTTTTAGCAAATACTAAATCGCCTACCTGGAAGGTACGGCATCGGCCACTGGATCCGAGTGGCTTTTCCAGTTCGTAGGCTGGGTGTAACCGATCGAGGTGGGAGCAGAGCTTTCGTCCCATTAGCAGCTCGGCAGGAGTTTTGTTGGTGACGCTGTGAGGTGTGATGTGCTGTAGGAAAAGAATTTGGTTGATTTTCTCGTCGATGTTGTCGTAGTCTATCTTTTGTAGAGTCCTTTTGACAAATTGTACCATGCACTCAGCCCAACCGTTGGCCGCAGGGTGCGCAGGCGAAGTAAGCGCATGTCGGATACCACGGTCAGCCAGGTACTGTTCAAAAGACAGCACGGTAAATTGGGGCCTGTTGTCGGATACCAGAACATCTGGTAATCCGTGGGTTGCAAACAGTCTCTCCAGTCTTTTGATGACTGCTTCGGTGGTTGTATTCCTGATTCGGTGAATCTCGAGCCAATTCGAGTTGGTGTCAACAGTTAGCAAAAATGTGTGGCCTTTGGTCGGCCCAGCAAAGTCCTGATGGATGCGGGACCAGAGTCCCCACGGCATCTCCCATTTGGTTAGGGTTGCCTTTGGTGGAGCGTTGCTTACTTCTTGGCATCTCTGGCAAGTTTTAACCCACGATTTGATTTTTCTGTCAATGCCTGGCCACCACGTGTAGCTTCGTGCGAGGCCCTTCATGCGCACGATGCCAGGGTGGCCATTGTGCAAGGTTCTTAGCAGTGCCTGTTGGAGTCGTTCTGGGATAACGACTCTATTGCCCCAGATGATACAGCCCTTCTGCGAGGACAACTCTGTTTGACGGCTTTTGAATGGTGCAAAGTCGTCTGGTACTTGGTCCAATGGCCATCCGCGTTCCACCCATGTGAGGACTCGTGCTAAGATGGGGTCGCGTTTTGTTTCTCTTGCGATGTCATGGGCAGTTAATGGCGGCGTATGGAGTGTCTCGATCTGCAACGTTGTCATCGTTGGTGCAGGATCGTTGATGGTTTCAGGGAGCAGTGCACGGCTCAACGCGTCGGCATGGGGAATGGCTTTACTGGGACGATATTGTAGCTGATAATTGTAGGCAGCCAAGAATTCTGACCAGCAGGTCATCCTGGGAGAAAGTATGTAGGGAGTTGGCTTATCCCCAGTGATTATCCCCAGCAATGGTTTGTGGTCAGTTACAATGGTAAAAGCCCAGCCGTACATGTACTCATGGAATCTTTTAACAGCTGATACAATTGCCAGGGCCTCTTTATCGATCTGGCTGTAATTTCGCTCAGTTTTTGAGAGCGTTTTTGAAAAGTAAGCAACAGGGGCTTCGCTACCATTAGGTAATACATGGCTTAAAATGGCGCCCACTCCAAAAGGCGATGTATCACATGTGATATTTAATGGCAAGGTCTCATTGTACTGCATTAGTACGGCGTCAGAAGTCAGTAGTTGTTTTACATTACGGAACGCCTGCTCTTCTCTGTGACCCCATACCCAAATTGCTTTTTTATCTAGTAGGCGATGTAAAGGTTCAGCGACAGTCGCCTTGTGCGGCAAGAATACGTTATAGAAATTGATGAGGCCTAAGAACGCCTGGAGGTCCGCTCTGTTCCGGGGTCTGGGAGTGTTTTTTATTGCTCTCAATTTGCTGTCGGTAGGGTGAATATCCTGACTGTCAATTAAGTACCCTAAGAATTCAACACGATCTGTACACAGTTTGCACTTATTTTTTTTCACTTTCAGGCTTGCTTCTTGGAATTTTTGTAAAAGGATCCCGTAAAATTTTTGGAGTGGGGGCAGCAATGAGCACATCGTCAAAATAGGGGACAACGCCTTTGATCCCCTGCAATAGTCTCTCCATTAGGCTCTGAAAGATCCCTGGGGCTACACTGACTCCGAATTGAAGCCGCGTACACTTAAAGGCACCTCAGTGTGTTACAATAGTCTGTACCTGTGCCGTTTTTTTGTCAACCGGCAGTTGCTGATAAGCCTGAGCTAAGTCTAGTTTAGCGAAGACTTTTCTGCCCCCCAGGGAATGGAGGAGGTGTTGCACCACCGGCACCGGATATGGATTTTGTTGCAGGGCGTGGTTTAGGGTGGCTCGATAGTCCCCACAAATTCTAATGGAGCCGTCCAGTTTAATTGGTGTCACGATTGGTGTTTCCCATGGGGAGTGGTCGGTTGGCTTTAAAACTTCCTGGGCTATCAACTTATCAAGCTGTTCGTCGATTATTGGCTTTAGAGCGAACGGGACTCAACGAGGCTTAAGGCGGATGGGAGCTATCTTTGGATTAAAGCTAAAGGATATCGGGGGTCCCCTTGTACTTGCCTAGCTTTTCTGCGAAGACTTTTCCCTGAATTTGTGGGCGAGGTCTTCTTCCCAGTCACTGCCGCCGATTCGGTTAATGCCTGCCACTTCAATGCCAAGTGGTGCGAACCATTGCAGGCCTAACAGGCTAGACCGGTCCTTGTCGATCACCATCAGGGGTAAGTACGCCGTGTGGTTCTTGAATGCAACCTGGACTCTACTGGATCCTACATCTGGAATCCGGTTCCCCAGGTAGTCCTTTAACACGAGCCGTTGGAATTGAAGGTCTTGGTGCCGGATAGTGGGGATGAGTTGCTTGAGGGTCTTCCAGGAGACCATTGACAGAGACGACCCCGAGTCAACTTCCATTTGGCAAGGTTGATTTGTGATGTCCACTTTGACCTGAATTTTCTTAGCGTCTAGTGAAGAGGCGTGGCCGATAGTGAGTGTTTGGTGGGCCTCTTCCTGTCTCATTAGGCGATTCACGGGTTGGTTTCTGTAGGAGTGGTTTGCTGGTTCTCGCCTTATAGGGCGATTCCCTGTCAATTGGCGGAGATTGGTACCCTTCGCGGTCTGGCTGGGTCCAAGGAGACTTCTGCAGACCCGTCCGATGTGGCCTCATTTCCCGCACTCATGGCAGAGCGCGTCGCGGAATTTGCAATAGGAGCGGTAATGGTTGGTGCTGCAGCCAGCGCATGGTTGCTGGGACTTCAGGTAATGGTCCCGATCGGACTGCAGGTGATGGACCTCTTCTTCATCGCTTTCTGAAGACGAAGAGAGGTCCTCATGGTGGGTCATCTGCAACTGCCCTTCTGCCTTAGGTGAAAATTTGCTGGCCGGTTGGTGTGCTGGAGCGCGATTTCAGTGTAGTTGGGCAACCGACTTCTTGGTCGCCTCCACTGCTATGGCTTCAGCTATGGCATCTTTAAGGGTGATGTTGCCCTTTGCCATTATTTTGCTCTGTACGTTTAGAGCGTCTAACCCGAGAACTACTCGGTCTCTCAAAGCCTCCTCTAGGTCGGTGAATTCACAAAGGCCTCCCAAGTTCCGGAGGTCTGCAATGAAATCGGCAACGCTTTCTCCTTTCCGCTGATTTCTTTGATAGAACTCATGTCGTCTTACGAGCGTTGGAACGGTTGGTGCATAGTGGGCCCTTAGTAGCGGTTCGAGGACGTCCTAGTCCATGGCCTTCACTTCAGCCGGTTTCGCTAATGCCTTAGCCATTTTGAATACTGTCGGGCCGCAGTGCGTTAGGAATACCGTCCGTTTCTTCCCAGTTGTGGCATCCTTCAGATTATTCGTTTCCAAAAACATTTGGAAACGGTCCATGTAGGACTCCCAGTCCTCTTGAGCTGGATCGAACAGAGTGGGTGGTACTGCGCCGCCGGACATGGTTCCGCCATTGTGCACTTCAGCCATGTGCTTAGTTCTCTTCATCATTGGCTCTGAAGTCATCCAATCCCATCCTCGTCGCCAGTGTTAAGTCTGGAGCATGGGTGCGAATAATGGAGACGAGCCAGTAGAAACAGTGAACTTCAAACTCTTTATTTACATGGTGTGACAGCTCAAACTGGAGGGGTGCTATAGCCTTCCTTATATAGGCAACTTATTAACTATTCAACCAAAAGCAATCCTGGAGCGCTAGCTCCGTTAACCAATGAGAATGGCCTGTTAATGGCCAATCAGATGCTCCTGAACGGACCAATCCGATCCTGCCATTAACAGCCAATCAGAAGTGCAGGGCCAGAACCCTGCACTTGACTTCAAGCTCAAGATAACTTTATTTGGCATTATTCATTCACAACAGTTTCCCTTAAAATGATGTTCCAAGTGAATGTGGAAGTTCATTGTAAGGCAAAACACTAGGGACAACTTTGAAGGAAATTAAAAGAATTTCAATGACCGGCAAAATTATCCTACATATCCTTAATACAAAATGAGTCCCCTGTCGGACTCATTTCCATTTAGTTGCTTGTGCAGCTTTCAATTTTGTTTGTAATTAGCTCTGTACCTGAGAAGCATTCTTCTATATTTTTCTCAACTAGCCTCTTTGCAGAAAACACTGAAAGACAATGGAGGTAAGGATGCCTATTTCACCAGGCTTCCTCCAGTAAATCATATCATAATCGACTGTCATGTATGCTCACACATTTTGCACATGTCGTATAGCCAAGACCAAAAGTATAGCCAAGACCGAAACTTACCTGTGCAAGTTATTGCTTTCATTTACAGTTTTCCTTTTTTTTCCTTCATTTTTTGCAATATCTTAAGCAATAATTAAGAGCTAATGTGTCTGGAATAGAGCGTTTCCTGAAGATTAGCAACCAGCTGGGAAGGAGATGATATCCTGAGGAGCAACCTTGGGCTGTAATCCTCCAGCTGGCCATTAATCCAGAGGAAGTTCTCTCTACCATGCTTACTAGTGGCCCATCACAATTCCTGGGTCCATTTTTCTATTGAAATGTGCTCTTCTACGGGCTGAACCACATGCTGCTACTGTTTCTTTATTGCATCCATCTTCAAAGCATGCTAATATTAATGCTCAAAATGTGTAGGTCACCTCATTCTCTCTACAATAAAACATCCTATTTGCTTTTGCAAAATTATTTGCATCTATTTTTGTTTTTGCTTCAACCATGGGAAACATGCTTTTTAAAGTTTTTTTTTTCTTTCAAAATGTTTGAAGGTAGAATGGATGAAGTATTAAAGCCATTTTCTGGGCTTTGCTTTAAATTTCTTACTATATTGTGTTACTATATTGTAATATTGTGAGCACTGATCAATTGACTGGTTGCTTTATATTTCTGCTTTCGAGATGAGCATTCAAGGCACCTAATAAAATTTATATTTAAAAACACAGATGAAAATTTACAGTAAAACAAATGCTACATTCATCTAATAATTACTTGCCTGACAAAAGTGATATGTCTTCAGATTTCCTAAACACCAGAAAGGGATATAATACAACTCCCAAAGGAACAATGGTGGAGAAGGCCCTCTGACAGCAAATGTAGCTTTAGGAGGCCTTTAATGAGTGTGTACATTCATAAAAGGAAGAGATGTCCCTTAGCTGCTTAGGTTTTTTGCAATTAATATCAAAAGCTTTAAAATATTTGCAGTAGACAACTGGCGAGCAATATAGATCTATCAGCATCCAGACTCTCAGTCATGTAAGGTTTTAAGCTGCCTGCTAAAGTCATCTAGCAGAGATACAATTTCTATTCAATAGCCAGGTCTAAATCCTGACTGATAGGAATCCAGATCATCTATTTTATCTAGGAATCTATGCTGATTCTTTCTCAATAAGCTTCCTCAAAAGAGAAAGTTGGGAGCAGGTCAATACTTGTCTAAAATAACCAGATCCAAGCTTCTTGAAAAGGACCAGAAGGAGGTGATCATCAGCTCTTTCAAGAATGGAGGTAAATCCCCTTCCCTTCCAGGTAAGTTTTACTAACCTAGTAAAGCAAAGATCCAATTAACAAGTGGCCAGATTAAAAGCACATTCATCCTTTTAGACTCCTCAGGATTTGCAAGTTTAAACCAATCTCAGCTAAATCAAGCTCCAAACAAATATGTTTATTTTGATTTTCCAGACGCTGCACAAATTCTTTGCAGTGGTGTAGAAACCCATCTTCTGGCCCAGATTCCTTTCACCCATAGGTTAACAACTGAAAAGAACCTCTTTCAGGGTGTTGTGTTCATGTGTGTTCTTGTGATAAAGCTGTGAAGTTTTGGCTGCCCTTTTCTGGCTTCGGTTGCCTTTGGAGGGCACAGTGGGATAGATAGTTTGTGCTGTGACAGGACATGCCAACAAATTGCATTGCTTCTGCCTCGGTGGCTGAGGACAATGGCATGCCATATGCCAATGGCAAGAAATGAATGGGTCTCATTTACACTGGCACTGGGTGCCTTCAGCCTGACAGTCTTCCGAGGCTGTCCATGGCAAATTGGAAAGTAGCACCAGACCGGAGGCAGCAGCGTGAAAGGACAAGGCATGAAAATCTTCAGCATTCATAACTTTATGAGTGGTGGTGCTGCTTTGAAAGGGAGGGGGATTCAACTAGACTCCATTGTATCCAAATTATCTCATGCTCCCTGGGTTAACTTTATATTGTGGGAGGCACAATATAAAGCAACATTTCTTCCCTTGGGAAAGAGAGAGAGGGAGGAAGGGAGAGAGAGAGAGAAAGAGAAGAAAGTGTGTGCATGAATGTGTGTGACTATATGTTTTAGAGCAAATTCCATCTGCAAAGAGAAAACAAAAACGCAGTAGGTGTCATGCTTCATGAATTGGAGAGGAAACCCTTTCTGTGCTCAAATGGAAACTGGCGCAAAGAATTGCCCCAAAGTTGACCTCACAGCTTTCAGCCCATGTTCCAGCAACAACAATGTTCATATTTGACCTCTGACCTTCGAGACAACCTATCATTTGTTTCCATGAGACGAAGCAAGGAATGGTGGGTGATGATTAAAGAGGAATGGTTTTGCTGACCTGAGACACTAATGAGGATGAAATGAGGTCAGTGATCATTCTCACGTGGCAAACCACGGGCGAGTCGCTAATCTGTTGTTAATTGTCCCTTACATTTGTTTTAAGGGCAGTGATAGAGAGTAGTAGCAATTATAGTCTTACATCTTTTTAATCACTGTAATTAGCACCATGATATGAATGATGAGGCATCTAAAACCTGCCTAGCAGGCTGGGTCTTATTATATAAGTTTTTTTTTTTAAGCCTATACATATAGAATTTTTTAAAAAAGAAATGCACAATAATAATTCATATTCCAAACTGAAGCCTGACATTTTGTGATATTGTTTTGGAGTCATATCTGTGCTGGATTTTTTTGACTTCACAATGATAATTGAGCATCTGTTTTATGGGTATATATGTTATAGAATGTGATAAGTTGTCCGGAGTTGCCTATAAATGTGCCTATATATATTAGATTATATATTGAGTGCCTATATATATTAGATAGATAGATAGATAGATAGATAGATATAGATAGATAGATAGATAGATAGATAGATAGATAGATAGATAGATAGATAAAGTGATTATTTGTGCTCAAATAAGTGTTGTCTGTCCTCAGGTTATATCTTTAGAAAGACTCCAATAGAAAAGCTACAATGGTTTCCAATGAAAAGGAATATCTGTAGCTCAGGGCATCCTTGGTGCTTTCTAAGCTTGGTTGTTGGTTTGCAGACATTTCATTACCTAACTAGGTAAGAACACCAGGAGAATCCTTGATGCTCTTTGGGTTTGGTTATTTGATTGCAGGAGTTAACATCTTCAGTGCTAGAAAGACGTGGAATTTGCTCTTGTGTTTATGTAGAATAGCTTTCCCTGTCAGTATTGATGAGGTGTTGTTTTCTCTTGGGTAGTTCCTTGACTTGGGCTGTAATCCTCCAGCTGGCCATTAATCCAGAGGAAGTTCTCTCTACCATACTTACTAGTGGCCCATCACAATTCCTGGTTCTATTGAAATGTGCTCTTCTATGGGCTGAATCGCATGCTGCTACTGTTTCTTTATTGCATCCATCTTCAAAGCATGCTAATATTAATGCTCAAAATGTGTAGGCCACCTCATTCTCTCTACAATAAAACATCCTATTTGCTTTTGCAAAATTATTTGCATCTGTTTTTGTTTTTGCTTCAACCATGGGAAACATGCTTTTTAAAGTTTTTTTTTCTTTCAAAATGTTTGAAGGTAGAATGGATGAAGTATTAAAGCCATTTTCTTGGCTTTGCTTTAGATGTCTTACTATATTGTATTGGTGGTAATTCTTGGTGCTCTCTGAGTTTGGTTGTTTTTTTCTTGCAGACATCTCATTACCCAATTAGTTAACATCATCAGTGCCAGGAAGGAGAGAGGTTTGCTCTTTATATATTAGCAGCTTGCCCTATCACTGTTGATGGGAGAATTCCTTGATTAGCTTGTTGTTGGTTTTTATTTATCACATTTATTTCATTTTGCACTCCATGGTGATTCTGAGCAGCTTATACTGCAGCAAGATAAAACACACAAACATCCAATAATTATAAATATAAAAATGGGTTAAAATTACAAAAAATAAAACAAACTAAAAATCAAGGGTTTGAAGGGTAGCAGTGGAAGTGCCTTTTCTACTAATGCACCAACTATCTCCAGCTTTTTTTAAATGCTAAAAAAAAGTTATCTGATTTATCTGAGGTGGTAGTTTCTTGATTGGGATACTTCTTCATTATTGGTTTAATAGGAATTTTGGTGTTAATCTCTGCTTATGTGGGTGTTGACTGCTGGCAAGGGTGTTTTGGTACTTTTGTTTTCTTTTTGGCTTTGTGTTTGTCTCTTTTGAAGGGCATGTAGATGTTATTTTTCTCTCCGTGCCTGTTGATGGCTGATTTGTCTGAGTACCTGATTTCCAGGAATTCTCTGGATGGCTTGGTCTAGGATGCCAAGTTTCCAGTTTAAACAATGAATGATTATGTCTAAGAATTCAATTTAATAGACTTGAACTGGAAGCAGAAAATTATTGGCCACATGATAGCTATTAGCTAATTTAATTGAGAGCTATATAGTTAGGAATATTTTACTATTGTTGAGGCAATTCTCTGCAGATCTTTTGTGCTTCTTTCTATATATGACACACATGTGTTGTCCTGCTTGTAGCAAATTTGGGCTGTGTTTAGACTAAAGGACTCCATAGCAGAGGTCATGTAGGGCACAGGAAGGCCTCTCCAAGAGGCAAATGAACAAAATCAAGTACTTCTTGAGGGCTCTTCAGTCAATAGGCCTAGCCACAAGACAAAGGGAGGGATGAATCAGTAAGAGTTCTTTTTCACCCACTAATTTCCCTAATTACTTTCCTTTTAATTGATACAGGCTAATATGGGAGGAGAAATAGGCTGAACTTTCCCACAAATTGCATGAAACTGAATTAGATGCTCTCAGAAAAGATTCTCTAATAAAGTCTTGACTCTATTTAATAGATTGATGTACTCTGTACTCTTAGACAACAATGTACTTCCTTTAAAAAATAACAACAGTATACATTTGAAATCCTAGAATTGAGCTGTTCTAGGTATGACTTCACATTGTGAATTCCTCCTCCCACTGAAGATAGTTCAGAAGCTTGGCTGATAGAGATCTGGGAAAGGTAGAGTTATACTATACCAATTCTGGTGTCTTAAAGGTAAGCCATTTTGAGTAAGCTGCCCTTGCTTTTGCCAGGATGAAGGGCAGACTATGACTTCTTAATTAATATTAATTTAAACAGATCATCTTTGTAAATTCAACATTATTCCCAATAGGATAGAAGAAGGAAAAATCAATTAAAAAGTAAACGTCTGACCTTAATTTCAGAGTTGACTCTGAATTGGGGCAACCTTAGATATGGAAATATTAAGAATGAATGCATCTGACAATTTCACTTTCTCCCAAAGTTTTTTTTTTAAATATTGCAGTCCTTCCATCCCATCTATAAACTAAATTGCAAATTTTGATCGGTTTTAATTAAATATGAATAAAATTATTTTTATCAATATAAATCAAATACCATCTGTCACGCACAAGTGTTATATGTGGAAATAGCATGTTATTTATATCCTGTTATGCCTAAGAAAATATAGAACCAAAGAGACTCCATTTTTGTTCGTAATGTCACTTTCTAGAAAGATATCTGAACACTTATATAAGCATATCATATTTTGTAACTTGTTATTCTGCAAAGTTAAAAATATTATGTCCTTGGCTAGAATGGGGGTTTGTATTTTGGCTTGAGAATTAATGTAAGAAACACTGGGTAGTCCTGACATTAATGGAAGTTTGTTAATGAGTTATTGTGTTCAGAAGAACGTAACAACAGGAAGATGCCATGGGAACAAGGGTAGTGTCCAAAGAAAGGGAAACAGGTGGTAAGCTATGGGTGTGGCCTAGGGAATTACATAGTTGATTAGATTGTGAACCCAGGAAAGGGACAGAGACTGTATATTTGAACTTGTAAATATTCCCCAGCCTTTCTGGGGGTGGGTGGGGGTGTCTTCTGCTATCAGCAGAATTCTCTTTTGCAAAAGCTTAATAATAAAGCTCTTTCATATTGTTCACTGTCTCTAGATGTGTTCTGTGATTTTCTCACAACTAGAAACCAGGAACCAAGGTTGTTCAAAGAAATACAAGTTTATTCCACGCTATCTCTCTACAAGAATCTGAACTACTAACAGTAAAGTCAAATTAGCAGTAGATAAGAGTCAACAGAATTCAAGGAGGGCTGAGCTTAGTTCTCTTGTGAGTACAAAGGGAGTCCAAACTGATGAGGCACTTGACCCCTTGGGCTCTGCCTAATCATCTCCTACACATTCAATTCATGGCATCTAATAATAGCACAGAGAGACCCATAATCTATGTGCTTTCTGTTTGGTTAATAAAGATGTGAATCCTGCCCACAGATAGTTTTTCTTCAAGAAAATGCATTCTCTAGCTGCCCAAAATTGGTCCCACCTGCCATAATATAGCTATCCTCTCAGTAGCATTGAACTGATCTCTCTTTCAGGGAATAGATCTCCCATTAATAAGTGATTGTAATATACAAACATAGAGCAATTCATATGTTACATTCCACACATGCCTCCAGAAGAATTTGCATCTATTAAATTTTTGTAATCAGCGGCAAATGCCAAGGCAAAATATTCTGTGAACCTCAAAGAAGATTTGCAGAGTTTTTAAGAAGCAATTACTTACAGGAATGCATGCAAGTTTCATTGAGAAGTTGATCACATATGTTATCCTGAGCATGAGAAGAGATAGAGGTGATACACTTAAATGATAAGTTTGGGATTGGCAAAAGTCAAATATCTAGCTAGCTAACTATCATTTCCAAATGTTAATGTATAAAGTGACATGTTCAAGATCTAGATCCTGTTTTCTGCCATCTCTTTCCAAGAAAATTATAGCTTCATGTCTCTAACCAAAAGCAGAGACTTGTCAGAAACAGATAAAAAAATGTGCTTATTTTCTTTGACATAGATCAATTTAATCTTCAAAAACTCAAGGTGCAAAATATCTTTTTTCCCCTGCATTTTGCACTTTTATCTGACAAGAAGCAAGGCCACAAAAGGTTACACTTATTGTAGGAATCTCTAAATATTAAAGGCTTCTGTATTTTATTGAATTTGATTCTTAGAAAATGTCATTGTAGACATTTTTCATAATGTACTATTAGTTTGTAGCATGAATTCAGACTGTCATCAATCTGCCATCAAGTGCATGACAGTGACATGAGAATTAGTGTCTCTCGCACCACTTGGATTTTCAATAATTCCCTGTTAAATATGGATTTGGCAATGCCTATGCAACCAACTAGGTGGCTCTCTGTGGTGCTTTCATGTATGCCATATATAGAATAGCACACTGTGGTGCTTCTATGTAATGCCATACATAGAAATATTGTAAAATACATCAGATGAGAAGAAAATTGTCTTTATTCCATGTATTTCCATTTATTTATAAATTATTTCAATCCTGGAATAATAATTTTGAACTTACTGTATTATTACTGGAATAGTTTTATAAGACACTGTTCTGTGGAATCCTTGGTGAACTCCATTCTATTGAAATTGCATTTTCCCATTGTTAAGGAAACTAAAATTGAATCCTCAACATCATTTGATTTATTAAAGATGGACAGTTTTCTAAGAGTTTCTTTATTGAAATCTGTTAAAAGCAGTATGTTTTGTACTGATCTACAAGTCATTCCATAGGTTCTACTTCCAACAGTCCAGTTTCAGTCCAGTCTTCTGCAATAGCACAAGGACACTCATTTACCATTTTGAAGACTAGAGATTGTCAGGTGCATGGAAACAGGAACCAGGATAGAGTTCAAAAACACTGTGAGTTTATTCCATGCAACATATACACCAGAATCTGATCTATTAACAGTGAAGGCAAATTGGCACCAGATAAGAGTCAACGGACTTCAAGGAAGGGCTGGATTTAGGTCTCTTCCAGGGATGTAGGGACTCCTGATTGAGGATGCATTTGACACTGCCCTCAGGCTGGTCATCTCCTACAGAGATCTAATCCTCTAAATGTGTATTAAATAAGTACTTGCATTTAGTGGGAGACCTTGTAGAAGACTGAAAAGTATGGTTACACATTAAGTAATAACAGCATTGATCAGACATTTAGAACCTCTGAAGATGTTTTCCTAAACTTTTGTGTGTTCTGCAAGATGAATCTCTTGCATTTATCTTCAATGGATCTTGGTTAACCTCAGTTAACCTATACCAGTGATGGTGAACCTTTTGGGCCCCAAGTGCCCCAAGTGCATGAGCACGTGTACGCATACCCAAAATGCAAGATTAAACCCTGCACATGCATGACCCCATGCATATGCATGCTCCCTGCATGCGCCCCCTCCCCCCACATATGCACAGCAAAGATCCAAAGACCAGTTGGCTGGTGAGAGCTGGGCTAACAGTGCTCATGCCCACAAAGAGGGCTCTGCATGCCACCTGTAGCACACATTCCATAGGTTCGCCACCACTGACCGATACATAGGACCCATAATTGGATCCATGACCCATAATTACACAAGAATTTTATTGGACATAAGGTTATCTGTGCTTGAGACCTGCTGGGAGGCAAGTAGACCTGAAGGAGGCAAACATTTTTGGATTTACTCACACTCCTGGGTCTGTCTAGGGATTGGCCCAGTAGTTTGTAACTTACTCCCTTTATTGGATGACTAATTTTCTTAACTGAAATGCTCAATAGATGTCTGACCTCAGCCTAGTTACCTGGCATTATCCAACATCTCCAACCTGGGAAAACACAAACCCCATGCTTATAATTCTGATGGCCTGAGCCATATCCTTCAATCTCAAAGCAAGCCTCTTGTCCATTCCTCCTCTGATATTTTTCATATATCAAGATAGGTATTTGATAGGATCAGGTTTTGAAATCAACAGAGAGATTTAAATAGCTGTCAGATCATTTTCTCATATTTCTTTGCCTTTGATACTTGCAGACTGATATGGAAGTTCCAGACTTCAAAGCTAGACTAACTTGAAATCTAGACTTTCTTTTTTCACACTTTTAAAATGAGCTTCATAGGCCTTCTTTTTCACATACAGAATGAGATTCACCTGATATATCCTCCAAAAAAACTGTATACCATATACCATTAACAATATTAGCCAATCAGAAGGCAGCAAGTAGCATAATATACAGACACACTTAATCAGGACTAACGTGTAGTTAATACTTTATTCGATATTGAAGGAGGGAGAATTTAACATTTAGATTTGTAGTGTAACATTCCAATATGCCACAACTGCTATACTATTTATTTTTCCGAGTTACTTTGCTGATCTGTCAAGCTTCATTCCTTTATCTGTTAATTGTAAGCACATATTTTAAAACTGTGACTTGAAGACCAAAAGGTTTTCTTAATTTTAAGAAAAGTGGGTAGGAATCAAACTGAAGGGGGGACTCATACGTAGGCATTTATGGTTTATTCTTCCCCATAAATTGATTCAAAATACGAAATGTCCAACTGCAAACCTTTTCGGTTGTCTGGTAATTGAATGTTTGCATGCAGTCCAGACTATCACTAGTGAATGCTGTAGGCTTATGTGACAGAAAGAAGATTGACTGAGAAAGAGGAGGGAAAAGGGTGAGAGAAACGGGGGGGGGGGGAATGAGGCTGCCAGCAGTTAATTGACCATACAGATCCAATGTGACAAGTAGTGCCCTCTCGATGAAGGATGATACTTTTGAGAACGCATCTTCCTTTGTTGCTGTTGTAAGACTAACAGACTATAGTTGGAAAAACACCTCTTTAATTATGGAATCTTCAGGATATGAAAAACTAGGAAGAGGTTTGTTGGTTCATATCATCTACTACATGTCATCAAATAATTTCATGCTAAAAATTTTCATGTCTTGTCTGTAAGAGAACGCAGTAAATTGACAGTAATGTCAGCCAATAGGCTGAAACTGATCAATGAAGTGTTCATTAGAGAAGTTAAAAGTTTTTTTTCTGCACATACTGTACACCCAAAAGTACCGTTTGTTTTATATAGTCATCAAACAATGAGGTTTCAACAGGAAAGAAATTCTTTGGTTTGCCCTGCCTTGATTTCTCTGCCTTCCAATAACTTTTAATCAGTTGAGCATTTAAAAAAGAACAACAATTAAAGAACAAGATGAGGAGAATAACTGGATGGTCTACCGAGAGCAAGAGGTTGGTTTTACATTTTCTTTAAGACGGCATGAAAAGAGAAAAATGATGTTAATCTCCTCCAAAACTGTTTGGATTTGTACAGAGGAAGACTGAGATCAGTGTGTAAATTGACAGGACTTTGTTACTCCCAGGCCTAGATAGGCTCTTAGCTTCCAAACCTCCATTGGGATTCCTTTATGAAAATTCCAAGCCAATCTATCAAAACTTTATAACAGAAGTGGGGAATGACAGACCTCTTATGACTTGTGGACCTGTGACATGTCTGGCTCAGGAATTCTGGGAGTTGAAGTCCAAAAGTCACAAAGGTGTTATTGCTCCCCACCTCTGCTTTACAAGTATTAATTCTGTTCAACCACCTCACGGTGACTCTGCCAACATAAAAGCTATGAGTGGAAGTGAAAGGAAAAGAAGCTTTTGAAAAATACTGGAAATAGAAACCAAGCAAAAATGGGACCATTTGAGGACTGGGGAGGGGTGCTGCTCATATTCTACCTTGTGATCAAAAATTAAAATGAGCATGCCAACAACACATTAGTGATTTAGTAATGCCAGTGGAGGTAACACATATTAATGCTCACCCAGCTTTTAAAAATACAAAATGAAATTCAGCGTCCTGTTAAAAACCAGGATATGTCAAAGTTATCAATAATGTGCTTATGGCTCTGATATTTTCGGCAACTAGGATTAGACCATGAAGCCATCTCCACATCCATAGTCATCCACGCTAAGAAACCCAGAGAGGAGCCACAGATGGGATAATGGCATAAATATCTACATCAGTATCTAGACCAGTATGGACATGTCAGACTTTATTATGATTACAATATCTATCCCAGTCAGATATGTTTGCAGATGTTCACTTTCATATTTGTAGTTATGCTGATGCCAACATATATAGTGTAAATGCATCAGGACAGCAGAATCAAACTCTATTCCTCTTATCATCATTTCTATGATTTGAGTGAGTTTAAAATTTTAAAGAGAGCCACCTGATGTAGGGGTTAAGTCATCCAGCTAAAAACCAGGAGACTGTGAGTTCTTGGGCATGAAACCAGCTGGTGACCTTGGACCAGTCAAGTTTCTCTCAGCTCTAGGAAAGAGGCAACAATGAACCATTTCTGAAAAACTTTTGCAAGAAAACTGCAGCAATTTGTTGAAGTAGTCTTTGAGAAATGGACACAACTGAATGGTGTGGGGGGAAGCCTCTTGACTCAAATAATTTCCTTGTTTCTCTCAGTATTGGCATTGCTTTCCCAACCCTCAAAAAAGTATGAGGAAAACAGAAAGCGCAAGAAAGCAAATAATAGTGTGCATGTGGGAGAGAATAGAACATTTGTTATGTAAATTGTTGTGTATGTATATAAGTAATAAAGTGTGAGCTTGGAGTAGGTGCGGGGTTCTGGCCCTGCACTTCTGATTGGCTGTTAAGCGGCCGTACCGGATTGGCCCGTTCCAGGGAATCCGATTGGCCCTTAACAGAGAGTTCCTATTGGTCATAAAAGCTAGCGTTCCTAGCCTGTTATTGGTTAAAACGTTACAAGGGTTGCCTATATAAGGTGAGGGTTATTGTTGTTTTATGGAGAAGTCACTGTGTAAATAAAGAGCTGAAGTTCACCGTTTAGAGGCTTGTCTCCATTCCTCCTCACCCATTCTCAAACTTAACACTGGCGACGAGGATGGGATTTGGAAACATCTGAACCAACGAAACTTCGAAGAACACTGAGCACGTGACAGACGACACCAACAATGGAACCATGTCTGGCGGCATCGTACCACCCACTCCATTCAATCCAACCCAAGAGGACTGGGAGTCCTACATGGATCGCTTCCAAATGTTCCTAGAGACGAACAATTTGAAGGACGCCACACCAGGAAAGAAACGGGCGGTGTTCCTAATGCATTGCGGTCCAACTGTATTGAAGATGGCTAAAGCACTAGCCAAACCCCGAGAAGCAAAGGTGATGGATTGGAACAACCTCGAACCTCTCCTGCAAGGTCACTACGCCCCAACTGTGCCTACGCTGGTGAGACAGCACGAGTTTTTCCAGAGGAACCAGCGAAAGGGAGAAAGCGTGGCCGACTTCATAGCAGACCTCCGAAATTTGGGAGGCCTCTGCGAATTCGCCGATTTAGAAGAGGCACTACGAGATCGCTTAGTCCTGGGATTAGATGCACCAGGCGTGCAAAGCAAGCTGATGGTAAAAGGAGACATCAGCCTTGCCAATGCCATCACCGAAGCCACGGCAGCAGAGGTGACCAAGAAGTCGGCTGCACAACTACGGCGGAACCGCACTCTGGTACACCACCGGCCAGCGAAATCTCACCTAGTTCAGAAGGGCAGCTGGCTACAACGCACCACCAGGACCTCTCTTCGTTGTCAGACAGCAACGAAGAAGGGGTCCATCGACTGCGGTCCGACCGGGACCCTCACCCGAAGCCCTTACGCCCTTGTGCTGGTTGTGGGGCCAACTATGCCAGATCCGAATGCAAATTCCACAACGCACTGTGCCACGAGTGCAGGAAACGAGGTCACATTGGACGGGTGTGCCGCAGCTTGCCAGGCCTCAAAAGGGACTAACTATCACCAATCGGCAGGAAACCGTCCTGTACGGCGAGAGCCAGTAAACCACTCCTAGAGAAATCGAGCTTTGCAGAGAGAAGAGGCTCACCATACTATCACTATCGGTCACGCCTCAGCCTTGGACACTAAGAAAATCTGAGTCACGGTAGCCATCGAGAACCAGCCTTGCCACATGGAGGTCGACTCAGGATCGTCCCTCTCGATGGTGTCATGGAAGACACTCAAGCAACTCATCCCCACAATTCAACGCCAAGATCTATGGTTCCAACGCCTCATCCTCAAGGACTACCAGGGGAATCGAATCCCTGTCATCGGGTCCTGCTGAGTCCGAGTCTCCTTCAAGAAGCACACAGCGTACTTACCTTTAATGGTCATCGATAGAGATAGGCCTAGCCTACTGGGCCTCCAATGGTTCGCGCCATTCGGAATTGAAGTGGCCGGCGTAAACTGAGTCGGTGGCTGTGACTGGGAGGAAGACCTTATATCTGAGTTCGGGGACGTCTTCGCGGACAGCTTAGACAAGTACAAAGGGACCCCGATCTCATTCAGCTTAGATTCAAAAATAGCTCCCATTCGTTTGAAACCCCGTCGAGTTCCGTTCGCTTTAAAACCGAAAATCAATGAACAACTCAACAAACGAATAGCTCAGGGGGTGTTGAAGCCCATCGATCACTCCCGTGGGAAACCCCTATTGTAACACCTATCAAGCCAGACGGGTCAATCTGAATTTGTGGGGACTACCGGGCCACCTTGAACCACGACCTGCAGCAGAACGCATATCCAGTCCCGGTGGTGCAGCACCTCCTCCATTCCCTGGGGGGCGGGAAAGTTTTTGCTAAATTGGATTTAGCTCAAGCATATCAACAATTACCAGTGGTTGAAAAAACGGCACAGGCCCAAACTATTGTGATGCACCGCAGTGCCTTTAAATGTACCCGGCTGCAATTAGGAGTTAGTGTAGCCCCGGGGATCTTCCAGAGCCTTATGGAAAGGTTATTGCAAGGAATTAAGGGCATGGTCCCTTATTTTGATGATGTTTTAATAGCAGCCCCTACAAAAAAATTTTACAAGACCGGTTAAAATTAGTCCTAAAAAAATTCCAAGAAACCGGTCTTAGGGTTAAAAAAAACAAATGTAAATTATGTACTGACAGTGTTGAGTTTCTGGGGTACCTGATTGATAGCCAGGGCATTCACCCTTCCGAGAGTAAGTTAAAGGTGATCAAAAACGCTCCCAGGCCACGAAGCAAGGCCGATCTCCAGGCGTTCCTAGGCCTCATCAATTTCTATAATGTATTTTTACCACACAAAGCAACCGTCGCTGAACCGTTACACCGATTGTTAGATAAAAAAGTAATGTGGTTATGAGGTCACCGAGAAGAACAGGCGTTCCGAAATGTTAAAAAACTGCTCACATCTGACTCTGTACTCATGCAGTATAACGAGACTTTGCCATTAGTTATAACCTGCGATGCATCGCCTTTTGGGGTGGGCGCCATTTTGAGCCACGTGCTGCCTAATGGGAACGAAGCCCCTGTTGCATATTTTTCAAAGACTCTTTCGAAAACAGAGCGGAACTATGGACAAATTGATAAAGACGCCCTCGCAATCGTCTCAGCTGTGAAAAGATTCCACGAATACGTGTATGGGAGGGTTTTTACCATTGTGACTGACCACAAACCATTGCTAGGGATAATAGCCGGGGATAAGCCGACTCCCTACATATTATCCCCTAGGATGACCCGATGGTCAGAATTCTTAGCTGCTTATAATTATCGGTTGCAATATCGGCCGGGGAAAGCCATTCCCCACGCCGATGCATTGAGCCGAGCACCGCTTCCAGAAACTCTCGACGATCCAGCACCAACGGTAACCACGTTGCAAATCGAGGCACTCAACTTGCCACCACTGACTGCACAAGACATCGCGAGAGAAACCAAGCACGACCACACCCTAGCACGAGTCCTGGGTTGGGTAGAACGCGGATGGCCATTGGCCATTCAAGTCTGGGCAGACTGAACTCTTCTCCCAGAAGGGCTGTATCATCTGGGGCGATCGAGTCGTTATCCCAGAGTGGCTCCATAAAATGTTGCTGAGAACGTTGCATGAGGGCCACTCTGGCATCGTTCGAATGAAAGCACTTGCACGAAGCTACGCATGGTGGCCGGGCATTGACAAGCAAATCGAACAGTGGGTTAAAGCTTGCCCCTGGTGCCAAGAAGTCAGCAACACCCCACCAAAAGCCATGCCTACTGAATGGGAGACACCTCGCGAACCCTGGTCCTAAATTCACCTGGATTTCGTGGGACCAACCAAGGGCCACACCTTTCTGCTTACAGTCAATGCCTACTCAAATTGGCTCGAAATTCATCGTATGACGACTACGACCTCCGAGGCAGTCATCAAGGTTCTCAACAGACTCTTTGCAACCCACGGACTACCAGACGTCCTGGTGTCTGATAACGGGCCACAGTTTACTGCACTAGTGTTCGAGCAGTATCTTGCTGATCGCGGCATCCGCCATGTGCTCACCTCGCCTGGGCATTCTGCGACCAATGGCCGAGCAGAACGCATGGTCCAATTTGTGAAGAGAACCTTGCAAAAAGTAGACTATGACAACATTGACGACAAGGTCAATCAAATCCTCTTCTTGCAACACATCACCCCACATAGCGTCACTGGCAGAACTCCCGCCGAACTGCTTATGGGACGAAGGCTCCACTCCCACCTCGACCGGTTGCACCCTGCTTATGAACCGGAGAAACCACTAGGATCCAGCGGCCGCTGTCGCACCTTCCAGGTAGGAGACCTCGTGTATGCAAAGAACTTATCGGGCGATCCATTGTGGGTGGAAGCGACAGTAGTACGTGTAACCGGCCCAAGATCCTACCTTGTGCAATGTCTTGACAATAAACTTTGGAAACGGCATATCGACCAATTACAGTCACGACTTTCAGCAGCCAGTCCGCAACTCCCCTACGACCAAACTGAGGGGGGGGAGGTACGGAAGATGTGGAAATCCTAGAGAACCCGCTCGAAGGAAATGACGATTTAAATGTAACTCAAAAAGCGGAGCTGGAAGGAGAAACGTTTGTGCCTCAGGGAATTGCGGAAAATGTGGGCAATGACTTGGAAGTGAACTCTGAACCAGAGGCAGCCCCACCACCAAGCAGCGATCTACCTCAGCTGGATTGCAACCAGCCAATACAAAGGAAATCCAAAAGACTGAAAAAACAACCATCCTATTTAAGGGACTATGACTTGAACTAAGGAACCAGGGGGAAGGGGTGTTGTGTATGTATATAAGTAATAAAGTGTGAGCTTGGAGTAGGTGCGGGGTTCTGACCCTGCACTTCTGATTGGCTGTTAAGCGGCAGTACCGGATTGGCCCGTTCCGGGGAATCCGATTGGCCCTTAACAGAGAGTTCCTATTGGTCATAAAAGCTAGCATTCCTAGCCTGTTATTGGTTAAAACGTTACAAGGGTTGCCTATATAAGGCGAGGGTTACTGTTGTTTTATTGAGAAGTCACTGTGTAAATAAAGAGCTGAAGTTCACCGTTCAGAGGCTTTTCTCCATTCCTCCTCACCCATTCTCAAACTTAACATAAATGTAAACACAAATGAAGTGATACGCAGGAAATAATTTTTAAAAATGCAATCTACATTTTTAATACCTACATTTAAAATTATTTAGCGACACCACCAAACATTACACAAAGTTAGGCCCAATTTAGTGAATATACCCCCAGTTCAAAACATGAATATATTGCATGGGTCTTGTTAAAATTAGTTTGGCAGCTTTGAAGAGGCCAGAGGAATTCAACCATTGCACAGAATTAGTAACATTCAGATATATACTTGGGACCTTCATATATGCAGCTCAGAGCTTTTTATTTGGTATTATGATTGTCAGTACACAGAAATTCATGAATCCTGTAGGAATTTTACTAATTTTTACTATTTTATTTTACAGTATAAAAGGTGACTTGGTTGCATTAGGCACGCTAAGTGAGGGCATGGCATTAAGTCAAAGAAAGCTCAAATTACACTTGGAGAAGCCATATCTTGTCTCAGATAAGTTACAGAAAGAACAGACCAGACTACATTTAAAGTGATCTTGTTAACTTTACGAGAATTACCCTCAAGTTTCTCCCTGCCTTCCATGAAAACAACCTCTCTCATGGAAGTCAATTTTCTAGTGATCTTTCCATTGCAGAGCTAACTCGGTTCACCCATTTCTGGATTTGAGGGTTACACTTTTTCAATTAAGGAGCACACAGTGAACAGAAAAACCTGTAAAACTGGAACAGTACAGAGACATATTATAACAATTCTTTGATGTACAGAACTAATTTTAGAGCCTTTAAAATCAATTCTTATCACTGGCAGGTAAAGTCAAAAATAGAAGACTCATGAATCTGGCTGAGGTCAGACTCCTTTACAGGTTCAGGTTGATTGGTTTGCAATAAAACCACTGAGATCTGCTAGTTTTTTAATGAGCTTTTCTCTCAAGAAGTGAACTTGTATTTCCAACAAGGATTGTTCAGGAAGGATGTGCGCTAAACAGAAACTCCCACCAAAACTCCCTGTGTGGTCTGGAATTTAGTTCACTTGTTTGCTGGGTTGTTGAGAGAAGAGGTTATTGTTATTTCTTTTAGTGCAAAACAATTAAGCACAATCTAGAATGGGAATAGAGGTTAAAGAGAACCACATTCCTGAATGGAAAACTAGATCATGTTATAACAGATGTTTTAAAATTGCCTATGCAAACAATCAACAGAGAAAAATATAACTATTTGGTATTTGTTTTTAGTTGAACAGTTGAGAACAGTTGACATTTAAATTTTAAATGTCCAAATGTTGCACTAAGTGCTTAAAATGGTCTCCAAGTTGCAGAGTGCACTATTATTATTCTGATTAATATTTAATTTCTTTAAAACTTAGTAAGATTCTGATCCAGTCATCAAATTCCTTGCAGCCTAATTGTTATGGAAATAATACAGTTCCACTATTTTCAATATGGTGGCTAACAATGTGGCTACCAATTTTCCCTTCTCTCTTCACTGTTTAATTTTTTAAAAATGGGAAGCAACATAGTACAAGTGCCACAAAGAATCAGGAAATGCTCAGTTTAAAGAAATTTAGGTTTACATCATTTCTGAAAGCTAATGTTACTGAACAGTCCTATTTTCAAGTAAATTTGCAAAAGAATGCATATATATCTAGATATATATGGTATTCAAGCTTTGTTCGGGTATTTTCCCACATCGTTATAGTTGTGCTTTTAAAGTTGTAGCAATGTTTCAGCAGAATCTCATTTGCCATCATCAGGCTTCTGTATAGTGTTTGTCTGTGAGTCAAACTTTCACAGCCATTTCTGTTTTAAATTTGGCGCTAGCCTACTGCTGTGCCAGAATGGTTTTTTTCTTCATCTTGATTGGTTGGGAGTCTTGGTCTGTGTTTAGAGCCAAGCTGCACTAACAGCCTCCAATACAGGAAACACAATGTTGCCAGCCAATCAAAACAAAAAGAGCCACAAAACAGACAGAAGATATTAGAAACACCAATCAAGCAGAACACAGCAAACTCCAAGACCAATAAACACAGACCAAGACTCCCAACCAATCAGGATGAAGAAAAATCCATTCTGGCACAGCAGTAGGCTAGCCCCAAATTTAAAACAGAAACGGCTGTGAAAGTCTGACTCACAGACAAACACTATACAGAAGCCTGATGATGGCAGATGAGATTCTGCTGAAATGTTGCTGCAACTTTAAAAGCACAACTATAATGACATGGGAAAATACCCGAACAAAGCTGAATATCATACATACATACATACATACATTTTATTAAGTTTTTGCAGGTATTTATATGTGTATATGTTATGTCTCACCTATATTCACAAGTGAGAACAAGGAGTTCCACAGTTCAAAATATTCAAACAAAACAAAGCCAGACTTAAAAAGGGTTAACAGTACTATATTCCAGTCCTTGGCAGACTTCCCGGAATCTGTCTGGTAATTCAGAATGTCCATAAATTACAAAGGCCGCTCCACAGTATCCTATCAACACATCAAACACTTTGCTTCCAAGCAAAGTTTGAGAATCAGCAATCCTCCTTAAATCACCTGGACGGGCGTGTCAGTCTCTCTAATCAATGTCTGGCTTGACGCCTCCCTTCAGCTTGACATTTCATTCTTTTCCTGGTTCTAGCGTCAATCCACGATCTGTCAGTTTCCCCATTAGAAGCCTCTGACTCATTTTGTGGATCAGTTGCTGGCATGAGTGAAGTCGAAGGTTCTGGGGAGGATTGTCTCTCCAACAATCTCTCATCCTCCTGGCTCACATCTGTGTCCTCTGATAATTCAGACTCCACATTCACAGCAGGCTCCACCCTTTCATCTTCAAAGTCATCAGAGTCAAAACTCACAGCAGGATTGATCCTTTCAGTCACAACTGAAGTTTTTGCAGGTATTTATATGTGTACAGAAGCCTGATGATGGCAGATAAGATTCTGCCAAAACGTTGCTACAACTTTAAAAGCACAACTACAATGACATGGGAAAATACCCGAACAAAGCTGAATACCATATATATATATATAGAAAATCACCTTTCATGAGAATGTTTTATTGAATTCAGCATGAGATGCTTTTGAGTGGACACCTCTGGATTTAGGCAGTACTATTTAGATTAAAGTTCAACAATTCCATAAACACCTTGTAAGAGCTTCAAAGTTCTTTATAGGAGAGTAATTCTCGGGCAGATTTTTTTTTTCTTTTGTTGGTTTATTATAAAAGTTAAAACAAAGAAAAAATCTTGAGTTCTGTTCAGAGTGCAAGGGTTTTTTTTTAAAAAAAAAAAAAAAAAACCTCCCTGTCACTGTGGGGATATCAACTTCACAGAATGTTGTGAAGATGCTGTGTAGGTCTCAGGAGAGCTCACAGTATGACCTCAGGGGAGAAGAATATTTTTAGAAGGATTTGAACAAAATTGAATGCCTAAATAGAAGAGCAGCATTAATAGATAAAATGAACACAAGGTGTATTTCTACTTCTTTACACAGCAATCTGCCCTTTCAATCTACCACTTCTGGATCACCTGCAGTTTGTTTTTCTGCTCTGCCAAAAGTATATGAGAGAATAAACAGTCTTGAGAAGTTGCTGATCAATGAAGTTATGATTTTATTTGAGAAATGTATATCCCAGGCTTTGAAAGATAGTCTTGGGCAAAGCCCTTTCTGGCCATAGTTTCTACCCCCTTTTAACCAAGAACCTGAAAGTGGCAGTCTAACTCTTTACTCCATCCAGAGATATTGCTGGGAATACTGTTGCTGGATTGCCACAAATGTTATCAAGTAAAAGCAACTTAGTCCCAGAAAAAAAAGAGCTTATTTTGTCCCTGAGAGATTCTACACAGTAGTTAGTTCATGACTATCCATGACATTTTTCCTCAAGATTTTTTTATATTTCTAGAATTGTAATCCGATGAATCTGAACTCAATGAATGAATTTATTATTTGTGTTTATCATGGTTTCCTGCAGCTATTGAATGATTTTTGGCCAATACACCATCTTTAAAAATTTTCAGCTTGTTTGTCAGATTAAATTATTTTTGTACAAAAGTTTTTCATTTGTTGGTTTTTGCCTTTCTTTTAATCATGAAGGCCCAAGCATCCAAAATCCAACACAGAGAAACAAATTCAGCTGAGGTAAAAAAAATTCAAATTCAGCTGCAAAAATATGTTTCAGAAAATGAATATAATACATTTTTACAACCTTGGTTTTTTTTTTTTTTCTCTAGGTGGCATAACAGTTCTGAAGAGCAATCACACAATCGCAGGAAAAGGCAGGGACATATGGGTGTTAGATATGTATGTATGCTATGTTGTTTGTAAACTGCCTAGAGTCAATTAGATGTTACAGATGGTGTAGAAATTTGATAAATAAATACATGTGCTGCAGTATACCTGAAGCTCCATTTTGGAATCCAACCTGAAATCCTGTGCAGCCACAATATTAAAAGGCAAGCAGGGCAAGCCACTAGAATATAAACAGACAGTAAACCACACTCCTTACTGATGGTGTTACCTAGTTTGGGTAATGAAATGTCTGCAAGAAAACAAGCAAGCTCAGACAGCGCCAAGGACCCCCCACAAAATTAAAATTATGTGTTAAGTAAACAAAATCGCAGGAAATGCACCTAATTCACTCACTTATCTTATCATGCTATGCTTTGGTGTTGCACTCTACAGTATGAATAATTTATCCTTTTTATTTGTCAGGCATAGAATCTGTCCAGATTCTTTATGTTGCGATACTGTATCAAGATACAGTAGAAAGACTTAAGAGAAAAATGTCAGGTTTGGTTCTGTATCCTCTAAGAGCATTGATGTCATTACAACATAAAGGGGTTGGTTTTATTCCTTATACACTGTTTAAGGGAAACAACCAAGGATCGGGGTTCTTTTACTAGTAAACAGTAACTTAAGAACACCAGCTCTTTTTTTCTGAATTAAAAGACGACTTGATGGCTGTAGATAAAACTGATGCAGGGAAAGTATAAAAAAGAGAAATAAGCTCAAAAGAGACAGAGAACATCTTTTTACAAATTTAGCTCAACTGTCTTCATACATGCTATTCCACATCATTCAAATCCCAGTCCTATCGTTACTTTTCAGCTTTTATTATCTTTTGGAGTGTTTTCTGTAACCCTTTAGTAAACATTCTAAGCAGCAGCCTGAGGCCTTGATTGTAAGCATAAAAATAAATTCAACTGAAATTAATGGGATTTTTTTTCCCCTAAGTGAAGTCCGCTTGGGTCTGAGATAAATTTAAATCTTTATTTTGAAAATGGGCAATTATCCCATTTTGGTCATCAAACTGGCTGATGACCATGATCCCTTAAAACAATGGCCCCCAACCTGAGAGGAAATAATTCTGTATGAGAGGCAGATGAGGGTGCACAGCTCCATTTGCCTGAGCAGCAGGCATATAAGCCCACAAGTGCCTACTGCTTGTGCAAATGAAGCGTCATGTACAAGTTTGTGTACCTGCCACTTGTGCAGCCCAGGACCAAATGGGCTGTGGCCCAGTATCGGGCCACGGCCCAGTGGTTGGGGACCCCTGCCTTAAAATGATTATCAAGTGTCCCAAACAAATTTGTTCATTGAGTTAACATTACAGGTAATCCTCTATTGACAACCACAATTGTGTTGCTAAGTGAGACAATTGTTAAGTAAATGAAGTATGTTTTGCCCCATTTCATGTCTTCTCTTGCCACCGCTGTTAAGTGAATCACTGCGGCTGTTAAATTAGTAACATGGTTGTTTAGTCAGACTTCACTGGTCAGAAGGTTGCAAAAGGTGCTCACATGACCCTGGGACATGGCAACCATCATAGATATGAGTAAGTGGCCAAGTGTTTTAATTTGATCATGTGACCATGGAGACTACCTGTTTAGGATTACGAGGAAACAATTAGGACCAGTTCTACCATTAGGCACAGCAAATGCCTTAAGCAACAGTTACTCATCATGCTTCCTGAATCACTGACTCTCATTTATCATGGAGAAAGCTCTGCTGAATTGAGTAGATGGCAGATGGCAGCACTTGTTTGCAAGGTAAATAAGTTTGGGATCTAATTTATACTTGGACATGAGACCACCACTCAGTCTGTAGACTAGACACTCGGGGGGAAATAATCTGGAAAAGAGCAGTGACAGACAAATCAAAGGCATCTTTTTCTTTCACCCTGAGTGACCAATCTATCTGGATTATATATATGGAGTGGAGAAATGCTTGTTCTTCTTTCCTTTAAGCAGCAAAATAGAGTCAGTTTGGGCCAGTGGTTAAGGCACCAGGCAAGAAAGCAAGAGATCATGAATTCAAGTCCTGCATCAGCCATGAAAGCCAGCTGGGTGACTTTGGGTCTCTGTCTCTGTCTCTCCCACCCACCCCTCACCCCAAACACCCCTCACAGGGTTGTTGTGTTCTGCCTTATTTGTAAAACTAATTAAATACATAAGTTTTATGGTGGCCTGAAAGTAATGTATAAGAAAGTAATGTATAAGAAAGAAAATACTTTTCTTTAACAAGTTTGGATAGAACACGAGAACAATGAGCTACTCGTGTAGTGAGGCCATGCTAAATGTTACATTGTACACATGCCTTGACCATTGTCTGCAAAATCCAAAGGATCCACAACAAAGCTGAAAAACTGTAGGTACAACAATCCTCTTTCATTAAAAAGAGATCAATGTAGCAGCTATCATTCAGCAGCTTCCGAAAGAACAAAAATGTAAATCTGTATGCACATATTACATGCATGCACATATGAACTGAGTTTTACATGGAATCTTTTCTTTGTCCCAGAAGGTTTTTGCTTTTGGCTTTGCTTTGTTTTTTGTTTCTTTAAAAAGAAGAAATGGGAATTTCAGAATAAGTCCCCATGCTGTTATATGCACTTAGTCAGGGATTTAAGATTTGTCTGTGCTCTCTGTGGTATTTCATAGAAAACAAAAATTGACTGCTATTTCTTTGTTGTTTTGTTGTTGCTCTTGAGTGAAGGGTGGGAGGGAAATCATGCAGAGAATTTCCCTTGTTGCCTCAGTCAGCTTTCCATGGTGCATACAGCTGTCTCAAGTGAATTAGAGGAGTGTCCTGAAAACTGCCATTGATCTGTCTAGTCGCTTGTTTAATTTCCCATTGCACTGAAATGGTGCCTCTCTCTTATATAACTGATGCTAATGTACAATAACTATTTCCCTACTGAGATTTATGCCAAATATCAAGAATCTCCTGGGAATGATACATTAGACTTCAAATTTATCATCCTGAAATCAGGAGAGGATTCTGGCTTCTTTGCTGGGGTCATTCCTTGGCATACACATATGCGGTATGATTTTTGTTTGCAGAGTTTGTTTTAAATACCGAAAGCTATTTTATACATAAATAGATCCGGTGATGCAAACTGCAAGAAACCCATTCATCAGATACCCCCAAGCAGACATTCACACTGCACTATTATGCATATTTCACCACATTTGTGTACAGTGGGACTTGTTTGCAGCCTAAAAATCAGGATTATCAAAAGAAAGATTAAAATAATAAATTCAGTATGCTGGTAGATTTGGGGAAGCTCCCATAGATAGTTAGGTAAACACAGGGACAAAACAAGACTGGAGATGCACCTGAGGGGTTTTAGTAGGTTTATGGTTCGCCAATTTATTCCTCCATGGCCTGGATCCTTCACACTGGGATAAGTTTCATGTTACCGAGATGAATGGAAATGAAGTGCTGTGTAATTATTAGTTTTGTTGCTGGCAGATCAATCATTTGTGATGAACAGCTCACAAAGGTCACGTATGACCTTTCGGCTGGAATTTAACTGGCACCACAGTTGTGATTTGCTCACAGCGGCAGTCCCCTGCTGGCTGTATTATAACAGTCTTGGCAGCATTAAAAGGCGGGCCCGCATTCCATGTCATTGGGCTTCTTATAATTATGACAAATGACTAAATGTGTTATTTTTGGCAAAGCAGTGGCAGTCAAAAGGGGGCACTTAGGTTTGTAAGAGGTGATGGCTTGGCATGCCTTTTCCTTTTCTTGACTTAACACGGGCTGAATCATACATGGTCACCCCACTGACAATCGAGCAGAGTATGAATCTCATTTCACAAGGTTGCTGCTGTTACTGCTGCACCAGTTGCAAGACTTTCGTGACATCATCCATAGATGCTGATGCTGCCATACAGTTTACTGGGGAGGGTGAAACATGAGGGAACCTCATTGGCTTTATTTCTGGCACAAACAAATGGGATCTTGAGTAGATTTTACTGAGATTATTCATAGATGGGATAGATTGAGGGCCAAAAGAAAAACACTGGAACACTGGCCATTGGACACTGAAAAACAGTTTGCCAAGGCAGAGAAACTGATATGAAGAAAGATCTAGATATGAGTAGGGAAATGTGAGGTAAAATGAACCATCAAAATTTCAGTCACAGCAGTAATCTAAGGCTATTTTAAGACTTAGAATTGTAATTGGTTTGGAAGTCAGGAAGAGTCAGATCACTACCTTCAAACTGAAGCCCTACTTATCTATGGTATACTAGACAACTCAAGCCCCATTAGGTCATTGTTCAGAGATATTCCCTTACCTAAATAGAGAAACAGAATTACATGGGACAAGAGCAACTTCTGACTTCCTGCCAGCTTTCCCCTTGAGTTGATTGTGGGAAGATGATGGCAACGAGTATCAGTAATTCTCCTTTCCCTTTCCCTTTTTTAATTTATTTGATTCTGCATTTATTTATTTATTTGTTTATTTACAAATAACTCAAGGGTTATGAACATATCCAACACAACTTCTTCCTCTTATTTTCCCCACAACAACCCTGTGAGATGGGTTGGGCTAAGAGAGAGAGAGAGCTGTCTGGCCCAAAGTCACCCAGTTGGCTTTTATGAGTAAGGTGGGACTTGAACTCAAGAGTCTATTGCTTTCTAGCCTGGTGTCTTAACCACTAGGCCAAACTGTCTACCTGTCTCTTTTCTTTCTACTGGACAGGTGGGTGGCTGATCCTGGGTGAAGGAGGAAGCAAAGCATTGAAAGACTGGTTAGGAAACTATCATGGAATATTGAAAATGAAGATCAGAGCAACACAGCAGCAGTCAGTAGCATTGAAGCAGCCACAACCTTCTCAACTGTGGGGTGGGGGCTTGAAAAACCACCAAAGATTCGATATTAATCCAAGGAAAACAGCTTTATTGTAGCATTTCTGCAGAAGCGGGTTCCTACCCTGGCAGATGGGAGGAACTCAGAGCAAAGTTTGCATTCTATTTTATACCCTAACCTACCGCCCCATCCTATGATGGCTTGGTTTACAATCTACCTATTGAATTTCAGTATACAATTCATCACCTAATATGGCACATCAGGAAGTTGGATGCTTTCTAACACGTAGACATTTTCCCAGATTTTCCCAGAGCACAATGTGAGATTGTTCAATGTTTCAACTCTCCCTTTTGCAGTAGAAAAGTATCAACTCACAGTTTGAGGTTTGAGTCACAGCTACACAATACAAAATGGATTTTATTCATGTTTTCCTCTTACAATTCCCACCTTTTCTGCTTACATTCTTGACTCAAACTCACGCAACAGATCCCCAGCCTCTTTCAGAGCCATCTCCTTTTGAAACATCATCAGAGGTTCTTCCTCCTGCTTCCTGGATCTTGAACCTAGTTTTCCCTAATCTTCCACACATTGCTATCACACCAGGGAAACACTGAACACAACAACACAACAACACAACATCACACAGCATATAATAATTAATATAATTCGCATGATTGTAGATCTCAACCAAGCAGTGCTGGGAAGCTAAGACCATAATGCCCCCCACAGATCTGGAAATGAGGAATCACCTCTTTTTAATAATGGATTAGAACGAATGCGTTCCTCCATCATTTGCACTGTTTTTGTAATATTGGGTTGGAAATCATGGATATATACACAGCAATGTGAATGAATCAAAGCACACACACACCCTTTTGCAGCTAATACAATGTCTAATGCATATCTATTTTGCAAAGCCACTTTTCTATCTTCAGAAAGTTCCGTGTTGAGCATTTTGATTGTCTTGATAGTATCATTAAACATGGCTACTGTAAAGTTATTCAGAATATGTAAATCTCTATAATTCATGGCTACTCCCAACAGTGCCAGCATTCCCCGTGCTATCTGTGTTTTCAACCTTCCCCCCAGAGTTAGTCCTGAACTGATTTCTCTTTTGTTCCGAATCAGTCCCTGGGGTAAGGTATTCAATTTATATATTACTGGTATCACGTATCCCAGGGTACAAATCCCACTCCAACGTGGTGGCATTTCTCTATACACGTTTCCCACACAACACCCACCTAAAATTTTCCATGGTGTATGTTTGATTCGAAGTCCGAGTCCAATTGATTATATCTTAAAATACATACACATCTGGTATTGGTCATGATTAAAATAACTCAATTGATGATGAGTGTTAGAATAACTGTGGTTACTACAAGATAAAGGCATATCAAAAGTTTTGTTGCATTTTTCCCAATCACCCAAATCCACTCCTTCGGATACATTTCTCTTGAAACACGCATATGCTTTTTCTCTCAAATGGACAAATACCTTCCCCGATAGGTCTCTTTTCATAGGAGCCTGTTCAAATTTATTTCCCTTTGGTCTCAAATCCTGTTGACTTAGTGGGATTGCATGTAATGTTAAGCCCTCCCCTGTCTTCCCTGGCATGTGCATGCACATCCAGCAATTAGTTATGTTCAATGCTTGTAATACCTTCTTCAAATCCTTCATGTATGTATTGTCTTCCCATAAATCTGTCCCCAAGTCTACAGCTGGTCCAATATACGGAGTCTGTCCTCCTGATGGAATCATCAGTACTATCGTCAAGGTGGTTAGCTCAGTCCAGGGTCCAATCTCCTTCATCTTTTTAAGGTGAGTTTCAGCGGCTGACCGTCCACTGGAACTGCCCTCCATGTAGAATTTGGATCTGGTGCCTTCTTGACTCTGCTGTAATGCATCCACCCTCCTTCTTGAGTGTGAACTGCAGATTCAGTTGTCAACAGCACCTGGTATGGGCCTTCCCAGATAGGTTGCAGCTTCTCACTTCTCCACATCTTTACTAGAATCCAATCTCCAACTTCATAGGGGTATTGGCTTCCCACAAGTGGTGGTCATTGCGCCAACAATCCCTGTTTATAAAGAGAAAACAAAGACCTGGACAGTGTCTGCAAATATTTTCTCAGGAACAAATCTTTAAATTCAGGTATAAGATTTCCTAGTCTGGCCAGGTAGGGTCACCCCATTAACATTTCAAAAGGAGAGACCCCGGTGTCTTTCCTTGGGCATGTTCTAATTCTAAGGAGTGCCAGGGGCAGATTCTTTGTCCAAGGCAACCCATTTTCCAATTGGAGCTTGGTCAGATGTTTCTTCAACTCGCCATTAGTTCTCTCCAACCGGCCACTGGACTCGGGATGCGAAGGAGTGTGCAAATCCCATTTCACCTCAATCGCAGCCATCACTGACTGCAAAACTTTTTGTGTAAAGTGTGTTCCTCTATCCAAATCAATTGCTTACATCATGCCATATCTGGGGATAATTTGTTCTAAGAGGATCTTGGTCACCGTGGGGGCTGTTGCCCTTCTGGTGGGATATGCCTCTACCCATCCTGTTAATTGATCTTTAACCACCAATAAGTACTTCCGTCCCCCCTTTTCTGGGAGTTCTGTGAAATCGATCTGAGTCCTTTGAAACGGCCAACTAACCAAAGGCCTTCCTTCCATTTCTTTCTTCCTTGCTGCCTTCTTGTTTACCTTAAGGCAGATCAAGCACTTCCAGCAAATGCTCTGAGCTAATGTCCACATTTTGGAGCTACAGAAATGTGGTTTTACAGCCATCACCAATGCTTCCGTTCCCCAGTGTCCCCCTTCATGTATTTTTTCTAAAATTCCCCTCATTACATCCCTGGGGACGACATTCACCCCTTCTGATGTGTTCCACCCATCCTCTGTTAGTGTGCACCCTTCTTCCAACTCGTCTTTCTCTTTCCCTTCTGGCTTCCAATTCTCATCCTCTTCTGCTTCCAACAAGGGAATTGATACCATTACCAGCTCCAGCTCCCCGGCCGCTTCTTTTGCCCATTTGTCTGCCCACCTGTTTCCAACGACTTCTGGGGTATCCCCTTTCTGATGAGCATTCACATGTACTATTGACACTTGATTTGGCAGTTGCAGGGCCTCCAGAGCCTGTTCCACAAGCTGTAATTGTTCAACTTGTTTCCCCTCAGCCTTGATAAAGCCCCTCTCCTGCCAGATCTTACCAAAGGTATGGACTACACCCCAGGCGTATTTGGAATCAGTCCAAATTGTCATATCAATTCCTTCAGCCAATTCCAAGGCTCTCTTCAAAGCAAACAACTCGCACTTTTGTGCAGACCATGAAGAAGGAAGGGAGCCTTTTTCTATGACTTCCCCTTCTCCTGTCATGACTGCAAATCCTGACTTCCTTTTTCCTTCCTCAACCCTACTTGATCCATCCACAAACCATCTCTCCCCATCTTTCAAAGGAGTCTCTTCCAGATCCTCCTCACCTTTGTCATCAAATCTACTTGCAACAAACAATCATGGTCTTCAGCCTCCCATTCCTGCCTTCTTCCTTCTAAAAATTCGGCTGGGTTCAGATTCCTATCTGTCCCAATCACTACATCAGGACTGGTTCTCAAAATGGTCTCATATTTGAGAATCCGTCCTTCTGTCATCCAGGTTGTTGCCAACTGACTTAGCACAGAAGTAACCTGATGAGGAGAATGCACCACCAGGGCCCCTCCAAAGGTTAATTTCTTGCTCTCTCCTACCAACATAGCTGTAGCAGCCACAGCCTGAACACAGATTGGCCATCCCCTTACTACCAGCTCCAGAGTCTTGCTCAGAAAGGCGATGGGCTGGTACTGTCCCCCCCCTTCTGTGCCAACACTCCTAGTGCCGTTCCCTGGGCTGCTGACACATACAGATGAAATAGGAGCTTCAAATTGGGCAAAGCCAAAACCGGTGCGGATGACAGTGCCTTCTTTAAATCCTCCCACTTCTCATCATCTCCCTCTAACCATTCTATACTCTCTCCTTTACCTACCAACTTCCTGTGCAGGAATTGGGCTAACACAGTGTATTGGTCCACCCAGGCTCTGCAATACCCCAGCAATCCAAGGGCTTTCCTGACTTCCATCTTATTTCTGGGAGGAGCCAAGCTCATGATCCCTTTCACCCTCTCAGGATCCAGGGACCTCACCCCCTGCTGAATATAATGCCCCAAATATTTCACCTTCCTTTCCACAAATTGGATCTTTTCCCTTGAAACTGTCAATCCTTGCTCCTTCAGCCAATTTAACAAAGCCACAGATGCTGCTCTGACCTCTTTTTCTTTCTCCCCAGTCAGCAACAAATCATCCACATACTGAATCAACGTGATCCCTTTCCCTTTCTCAAAAGACACTAACTTCTCTTCTAAAGCCTGTCCAAACAACAAAGGGCTCTCAGTATATCCCTGGGGGAGTACTGTCCACCTTAATTGCTGCTTCCTTCCACTCTCAAGATCATTCCATTCAAATGCAAACAGGTCTCTACTTCTTTCCTCAAGGGGACACGCCCAGAAAGCATCCTTCAGATTTACTACAGTAAACCATTTGTCTTTAGGAGGGATTCATCCCAAGATAGTATAGGGATCGGTAACCACCGGGAATCTGGGAACCACTATGCTATTGATCCTCCTCAAGTCCAAAAGCAATCTATGTTTCCCATCCTTCTTCAACACAGCAAGTATTGGAGAATTAAAAGGTGACATAGTAGGCTTTAACATGCCCTGTTTCAACAATTTATCAATCACAGGCTTCAACCCCTCTCTCCCCCTTCTACTCATTGGATATTGTGATGTCCAAAGCTTTCTCACCCCAGGCTGCACTTGAATTTTGATCGGCAGAATGTTCATTCGCCCTACCTTCTTTTCTCCTACCCAAACCTCCTCCGAAATTGCCCTCTCATCTTCCACAGTCATCTTCCACATCCTTACTCCCTTCCCTGGGTACCAAACACAGGCAACAGATCTATTCCTAGCAAATTCACTCCAGAATCAGGAATATACAACACTTCAGCCTCAGTCACCACTTCATTCATTTCCAGTCTGATTTGTTCAAACACCCTCACATCCTGTGATTTTTCCACTCACCCCCACTACTTTTATCATTTTCCTTGATCTATATGCACCCTCTATTGGGTCACACACACAAGTCCAGCTTGTGCCGGTGTCTATCAGGAACAGTTGTTCCTGATGGTCAGGACCTAATGAAATGTTTACCAATGGCTCCCCGCAGGTCCTCTTAAAGGAGCCGGAACAGCCCTAATCATCATACAATGCATAACTCCTCTCCCTTTGGTTGGTAGGACACTCATGCGCGAAGTGTCCTTCCTTCCCACACCTAAAGCAGCTTCTATCCATTCCAGGCTGTCTCATTCCCATCCCTCTGAAACCTCTTCCTCTGAAACTTCCTTGCATTCCGCCTCACCTTCTCTCACCCTGGCCTCCCATTGCTCCCCTTACACAATCCACACTTTTCTTCACCTCATTCTTAGCTGCAGCCTGCATTGTAGCCAACATCATTTGAGATTTCTGTCTGGTTTTCACAGTATCCCTGTTAACAAATACTTGTTGAGTGGTTTTCAGGAGATCTGTCATTCCAACTGCGCCGCAATTATCTAATTTTTGAATTTTCTTCTGAATATCTGGCCAGGCTCCAGTCACAAACTGCATTTTCAGCATGGATTCAAACACAGGTGTGCTTGGGTCTACTCCAGAGTATTTTACCAGACTTTCCCTCAACTTTGTACAATAGTCACCAGGGGATTCATCTTTGCCTTGTGTTACTTCAAAGGCTTTGGTTAAATTCCTCCCCTGTGGCACAGCAATTTTGATACCATTTAGTATCATTGTTTTAAGGTCCCGCATATTCCGTCTATGCTCCTCATTTTGTATGTCCCAATCAGGAGTGGCCAATGGGAATTTCACATCTCCAGCAACCGCATTATCATTCCCCAGTTGCGATCTGCGCCAGACTTCTATAGCCCCTTGTCTAATCAAATCCCTTTCTTCTGGGGTGAATAGATGTCCCAAAACATACATCAATTTCGGATATGTGTAATAATTTGGTCCCAAAAACAACTCTAATTGTTCTGACACATTATTGGCATTTTTGTGAAGTCTTGGAAGGGTCTTCTTTAAGTCCCGTAGTTCACTTGCCTTAATTGGAAACACCGCATACATTGAAACCGCGTTTCCCTGGGCATTTACTCCGTTCGGGACTTTACGGAGGGGAAAGGCAGATGCCTGAGATTGTTCCGGAAAAGGCAAGTTTTTTACATTTTGTTCAAGTTGACGCAGTTCTCTCAGCAGCGGTCTATATGGGGACGGCTGCTGAGAGGGAGGGGGTGATGGCAGCAGAGGAATCGCCACTGCTTGGTCTACCGGCGCGTTAAGCACTACCGGAGCCTGCGGAATTGGAGGGGGCAATGGATGTGTCTTATACAAGTATTCATCCCATCCCTCTTCATTCTGCTTTGTGTAATATTGTCCCGCCGGTGGGTCAGGACCCTTAAAATTTACATGAAACCATACCTCAATATATGGTAATTGCGAATTCATCTTATGTCCAATTATGTATTCTTTTAATTGATTTATCCAATAAATACTAGTCTCCCCATCCACAGCCCAGTGGTATGGGAATTTAGGACCAATTAGAGGGTATTTTGGCCACCAGTTTCTACTAAGGTAGATCATGTTTCTTCTCCAAGTCTTTTCTAAAGTGTTTCAGATTTGGGGAGAACCACTGCTGGAGCAGCTGTCCCAAAGGCAAATCTGTGGGTTTTGGTTTCCTGCCATCGGTTTCACTTTCTAACTCCGGGCAATCCCTTCCTGGATCCCCCAATCCCTTACTCTGTCCCTTTCCCATCACTTCCTTCTCGACTAACCAGTCCGATCCTTCAACAAGTGCTGGATTCTCTCCTGAGAGTTTAAGGATTCCCTCCTCTAATCTTTTCAAATGAAAGAAACAAGTTTTACCTGATCACTCCAGACCTCCGAGGTAGTGGATGTGTGGGCATCCCCAACTCAGGCTTTCCTCTATTCTCCTTTCGATAGCCCAGACTATCAGCCGGCAAAACACTGTTTCCAAGGATCGTCTGGATTTCTAGTCGCCTCTGGAGTCGACCAGAATTCGGGGAGGAGGTACCTCTCAACGGGAGGTCCTGGCCACTACTCACCTAGTCCCCGGCTTCCGAAAGACCACTGTTGAGGCTCCTGGTTTGGCTCACCAAATTGTGGGGTGGGGGCTTGAAAAACCACCAAAGATTCAATATTAATCCAAGGAAAACAGCTTTATTGTAGCATTTCTGCAGAAACGGGTTCCTACCCTGGCAGATGGGAGGAACTCAGAGCAAAGTTTGCATTCTATTTTATACCCTAACCTACCACCCCATCCTATGATGGCTTGGTTTACAATCTACCTATTGAACTTCAGCATACAATTCATCACCTAATATGGGACATCAGGAAGTTGGATGCTTTCTAACACGTACACATTTTCCCAGATTTTCCCAGAGCACAATGTGAGATTGTTCAATGTTTCAACTCTCCCTTTTGCAGTAGAAAAGTATCAACTCGCAGTTTGAGGTTTGAGTCACAGCTACACAATGCACAATGGATTTTATTCATGTTTTCCTCTTACACAACTTTCATTCCCTCAGGGGTCATGAGTCTCAGATTTTGGATTCATTCTATAAGTTATCCCATTTAAGGTTCCTTGGCTCAAAATGTATTGACCTATGATACACCACTTCACCCAGTTAAAAGTCACAACAATGAGAGTTTTAGTGGTAAACAGAATCCTAAACTTATTTTAAAATGTACTTAATGATAATAATTTATAGTGGGAAAAAAGGAGACTAGGATAACACAATCTTCTAAAACCTAAGAAGCCAACAATATACTAGGTCTTCAACTCTCTGAATTCTGAGTCAAGCAGATGTGCAAAACAAATAAGCTGCAGAAGGTTTAGCTCAAGAGTCACAAATTTAGTTTTCAAAAAATGACAATAGCTTATGTGACCACGTAAACTAATTTATAAACACACTAATGCATTGAAGGATATATAGAACATTTCTTTATTCTCTTTAAAAAAAAATAATTTTATTAAAAGACTTTATGTATACTGTATAAGAAATATATTCAAAGAAAAAATATAATAAATGGGGAAAAGGAAAAAAATAAAAAAGGAAATAAAGGAACAGAAATCATGAAAAAAGCATGAAGAGATTATTGCATGGATAAAAATGAAAAAATTTGGCATTAGCTACCATAGAGGGATGGTTGGTAAAATTGACAGAATTTTCTGAGATAGCCAAATTGACTTCTTTGATTAGGAAGGTCATTATTGACATTCATCAATGACTAGAACCTCCTCGTGGACTTTTTGCATATAAAAGAAAATGATTTTATGACTTGTGGTTTTAAAATAGATTATAGAAAAAAGGAACTTATGGTATACTCTTATAGAGAGAAGTTGGATGAGAACTGCAATATATATAAAATTGCTGAGAGGACAATCAGAAGATGTATACGTATGATATTCATTTATTCTCACCCTCCATTAATTAACAGAACAGTTTTGGACAATGGATTAAAACTGCATTGAATTGAAAAGAAATGTAACTTTGGAAACAAGATGTGATCTAAAAGACATGTGTAAACTTCATGAGCTAAATACATTTATATCTGATTGCTGTTTGGGTAGCACATCACATGCAGACTCAGTGAACAATGCCTTAGGCTCCATAGAGGTACTATGGAATATAAATGAAATTGTTTATTTGTTTGTTTGTTTGTTTGTACAAGGAAGTTCCAGACTTTTGGGCATTGCAATATTTATGTTTTGCTGGCTATACTACACTGCAGTTTTGGGGGGTTTTGCTTGTTTATTTTTAGCAGAACAAACCCTTGGAGATATGGCTGCTCTTTTGCCAATGCTACCATGTTAATTGCATCATGGACCTTAACCTAGCTCAATAACTTTTCCTACCCTCCTGAAATAAAGCAGCTTGGAATATGGCATGTTCTGCCCATGGCACAGCAGTGGCATAGACAAACCTGCCACACAGGTGCTAGATTTGGAATCTGCACATCATTCAGCTGCCCTGGAGTACTGATCATTCAGTTTTGGCATCAGAGGAAAAATTTTCCACCTTGCACATATAGATTTTCTATATCATTTCACGAGGTGACTGTGATGTGCTATTACAGGAGTTGCTTTCACTTGAACAAACTTTTTCAAACATTTTTAAAAATCTTTCTTATGCTCGGTATTGGTCCATAAAACTTGTTTATTCATTTAAATTATTAGTCAGATTTAAGAGAGGAGAGGAATCACCTTCCATTTGGTATACTTGCTAGATAGAAGGCATTAGAGTCAATTTGATCTAGTGCACGGGTGTCAAACTCATACGGTCACATTGCCACATTTTGATGTTTTTCCCCTTTCGGAGCTGGAGTTGGCATGGCCTGCGCATGACACATCTGGCCCACGGGCTGCCAGTTTGACAGCCCTGATCTAGTGGTTAAGACAAGTTGTGAAGACTGTGAGATGTAATCATACCTTAGTCATGAAAATCAGCTAGGTGACTTTGGGCCAGTCCCAATGGTGAAATGCTACCAGTTTGGCCCAGTTCAGCTGAACCGGTAGCAAAAAATGCTACAAGTTCAGCCAAACTGGTAGAAAAAAAAAAAAGCTCCGACTATCAGCTGAGAGAATAAAGAAAAGAGCAGGAACGGCCCTCCCAGCCGCCCCGTGTTCTTTTCTCTGCTTTATTCTCTCAGCTGTTTGGCACAGTAGAGCCTCAGCTTGTGTTTGGAAAGCTGCATGAACGCGTGTTAGGTGCACACATGGGCAGGCATGCGCAAAGTGCACAATCACCGAACTGGTAGGGAAACTGGTAGAATCCCACCACTGGCCAGTCCCTCTCTCTCATCCCAATCACCTCAGAGGGTTGTTTTTGTGGGGAACAAGGAGTATATTCCACCTTGAGTTATTTATAAAGTAAGTCAATAATTATATTGAGCATAACTCAATAATTATAAATAAGTATTTATAAAAATAATAAAGGCTAATAAATAAAAATAGATAACAATCTATTCAGTTGCTATTCTCAATAGATATTCTCATCTGAATTTTAATTGAATGGGGACTTTCTGGTTTAACCTCAGTATACCAGAGAATAGCAATTGTCAGCAAGTAACAGCAGTGAGGTATCGGTTGCTTTGATTCATTTCACTCTACCAAGTGACCACATGCTGAATTCTCTATCCAAAATGTTGAATATGTTATAACTTAGGAGAATCAAACATGAATTTTACCTCTAAACATATCCATGCACTTACAGATATGATTATAACTTACAACAGTTCAAAAAGCCAACCAGACTGTCTTGGGTTTATTTTTCTTTTGAAAATATTTTGCTTCTTATCCAAGAAGTACTTCAGTTCTAACTTTCAAAGGAATAAAAACAAGGAAGTCCAGTTACCGTTTAGGAAAACCTTTGGGAGGAGAGTCATAGAGAATTGTGCCAAGATAAAAGGACAGCTGAAGAAGGGGCCTGTTTCTTCAGTTATTTGGGTTTGTGGAAGGGTGGAGGGGAGATGTGGCTTCACAAAAAGAGAAGAGATGGAATATTTCATAAAGCTAGACATCAGCTTGGAAATGCATTCAGACCGGGGTGGGCTTCAAAATTTTTAGCAATAGGTTCTCTGACCAGTTGCTGGGTAGGTGTGGTTGAGTGGGTGCGCCCATCCCAAACTTATGAGGCCTGTTTTTTGCCCCCCCTGAACATGCCCTGCATTTACCTGCATCCAAAATGGACCCCGTGGGGACTCCTGGGAGGAGCTGGGTCAGCCAGGAGTGGGATTTGGGAATTCTCCGAACTGTGCAGAATCTTAGAGGATCTCCCAAACCCCTGCAAACCCCCAGCAGCCCACCCGATTCAGACATTTCAAAGCAAATCTTGTATTTGAGGGATCCAAATAACAAAAGTTAGGGTTAGCCATTCTTGTTTTTTATTGCAAAATCACAAGTAAACTCCCATATCTCATAATTGTAATAACTGGTGTTACAATGTTGGGGAGGGTGTGTCTTTAAAATTGGGCATGATGCCTGTCAGTTATGTGTTGATTTGATTCACCAATAGTTGTGCCAATGCAGTTCCCTCCCATCTCAGTATTGCATGGCTTTATACAATGGTTTTCAGGTGAGGCTCAGTCAACTATAGGCAGCAGCCAATTAGCTAATTTTGTTTGGAAGTTTAACAGAGTAATTCAATAGTGGATCAGTTATCTAGTGGGATGGGAGACTGTCCTTTGCTGGATATCTTCAAGCAAAGACTGGACAGTTCTCTTATAGGAATGCTTTCATTTATATTGCAATATTCTAAACATTCGCTCTAAAGGTAACCACTAACAGGAGAGAAAGCAATTTCTAGTCCAGATTTATACCTCCTCTTCCAAATGAAATAACTCTAATTATCAGTAAGCAGTTCAACAGGGCTTATTGGGCATAGGACTACAACCTTAGATAACTGTTTCACCCTGAAAATAATTGCTAATTTAGCATAAAACTATGTGTGGTCCAAATTCAGCCCTCTGCCTTCTTAACCTCGCAGCTCTAACCAAGTGAAGTTTATACTCTTTCATTTTCCTTTTCACATTTCATGTCCATCCAGACTTCTTTCTTTTCTGTTCCTCAGTGTTTGGGGTACGAAGAAGCAATTAGAGCAACAGCAATTATTGAAAGAGAGATTATTTCCTTTATTGTTCTTTGCTTTTTCAGACACTTTCAATTTAGGGGTAGGAAGAAGCACTTAAGAGCTGTTTGGGGGCCTCTTTTTGCCTCACTTCCTTTCATAATGATATGTTCTCTCGCTGGGTGATATTCAGCCCCAAGCAAAGGCCTATATACCTCCATCAGAAGTCTTAATTTAGGAGGAAAGAATTAAATTGAAAAGGGCCTATGGGGACTCTTTGTGTAGGGATGAATATTGTCCTCTGTGGTGATGAACACTAAGAGAGTTAACTTGTGTCTACTGGAAAAAGTTCCATCTTGTGGGAACATGGTAAAACAATCACAATGTCTTATGGGAGCATAATACTAAACAGGTATAACTGAGCTGAAAGACAATCCCTTTACTTTCTAACATCCTTCTTAGAGAAAGTGTATTACTTAGGTATAAATGTTCCTACAGTAAATACAGTATTCTAAAGATTCAAAGCCTTAGAAGTTACTCTTTTCCTTAAAAAAAAATCAGCATCCAAACAGGATTTAACTTAAGGGGAACAAACCACCTTACTGTATCCTATTCCATTGTTGGATGATGCACGTTCCAAGTTTATTTAGCACTAGACGGAAATTCCATTTATTAGATAAGAGTGAAAAATCCAGAGTTTTCTACTGTTTCCTGCAAACATTTATTGCTTCTATCTCAGAAGAAGAAGAAAAATAGCTGGGAAAACAAAGGAATAGAACCTTGTCAGAAAAGAGAAGGAATTGACCTGTACCAACAGAGTATTTGTTATTTGTTGGTGATGGTTGGTCACACAGTCAATCCGATGTTTAGATTAGATTTGACATTTTTGTCCACCTATTGAGTCCTGGCTCCTCTGATGAGATCTGTCCATTATGGTTTGAACCTGTGGCACAGCTCTCATCCTCTTCGCACCAATCAAGCTTCACAACCCAACCATTGAGTTACTGAGGTTGGTCACAAGTCAGCCAGATGTTCATACTGGATTTGGCATTTTTATCCACCTATCAAGTCCTATACAAGAACTTGGATTAGGCATTTTATTATTAGCAACAGGGACGAGCACCTAGCAGTTTGAAAACCTGCAAATGTGAGTAGATAAATCGGTACACACTGTGGGAAAGTAACCACACTCCATGAAGTCATGCTGTTCACATGATCATGGAAATGTTTTTGGACAGCGCTGGCTCCATGGCCTTGAAATGGAGATGAACACTGCCTCCTATAATTGGCAAAATCCACAAGGACTTATACAATATACTATTATGTATTATGCATCTATTTTATTTTAATATGTTGTATTATTCTCTAATCTGACCAGGTATGATTTATCAACCATTATGGGATTAATTAATATTAGCAATCGTTCAGCATTAACACCCATTGAATTAAGATCAGTATAACTTTTCAAATGCCTAAGAATGATATTCCCACTATTTTACATTTGGGGCTGAACAGGAAGTCAAGTACATATTGCTCTTTCCTATTCTAAATTGTAAACAAACAGAAATTAAAACAATAGCAAGGATTAAAAACCAAACTGAAACAATTCTTTATTTTTAATGAAATTTGCAGACCACCTGACTCCCAACTACAGTCAAGGTCTTATTTAAAAACATCAAACATCACTTAAGACAGAAATGCTTGCCAAGAAGCTGGAAGCAAATGAGAAAAACTAACTTCCACCGAGGTTCCCAGCAACTTAAAATGTTGTGACCATGAGTCTGTGGATTAAGATCCTAATCTAGCGGCAAGTGGGGGAGGGGGAGGAAGATAAATTAATATAAACAAGTTGAAAATTATATTTAGCCTGATTTTTTATTGTATTAATGTAACTTTCCATCAAGACATCATCAAATCAGCTTGAGTTCAGGCACTATGGAACTGCCTTTCCACATCTCTAGAGTTGCTTAGCAATTAGACCTGTCATATTATAATGCATTTGATTTTGGAGGAAAAAAAACCCACAATGAATGTAAAACCCTTTTGTAAAATAATGAAGAACTGGGAAAGCAAGTATTTTAAGGTTCCAGAATTTTCTTCCTGCTTCCAGGATGCTTTTTTCTGATGAGAAATCTATTGAGTACAGGTAGTCCTTGACTTACGGTCACAATTGAGCCCAACATTTATGTTGTTAAGTGAGACATTTGTTAAGTGAGCTTTGCCCCATTTTACAACATTTCTTGCCACAGTTGTTAAGTGAACCATTATAGTTGTTAGGTTAGTAACTTGGATGTTAAGTGAATCTGGCTTCGCCATTGATTTTGCTTGTCAGAAGATCACAAAGTGATCGTATGAGCCCGGGATAATGTCAATGGTCGTAAGCATGAACCAAGACCAAGCAATCTGAATTTTGATCACATGATCCTGGGGATGCTACAAAGTTACAAGTGTGAAAAATGCTCATTAGTCGCTTTTTTCAGCGCCGTTGTAATTTCAAATGGTCACTAAATGAATTATTGTAAATTGAGGACTACCCATATAAGATGGGTTGTTGTTGTTTTTTTCCTTTCTAAAATTTAGAGTTTTAACGTGGGATTTGGTAGAGATCATCCATTTTCAGACATTTGGGTGAGAGCTTTTTGCTTTGAATCACATTTTCTTATTTCGGTCATGCCGAACCAAAATCACAATTTTTGGAAAAGCAAATATAACGACCCCGATGATCTCATTTGTTACGGGAATATAGACTGTGACATGACTTTGTTTGGGATATATTTTATAGACTTTGGTAGAAACGATACATTCAGGAGGAGGTGGAGAATTTCAATTATGCCTACTTCCCCCCCCCCCCCCCCCCACAGCATATATTGCCTTTCTCTATCTGAAAAAAAACAACAACCACCTTTTGTAATGTTGATCTTTACCATTCTTTTCCGGTGTTCTGTATCCTCTTTGTCCTTTTCTACTACGCACACAACAAAAATCAATTATTGACAGATCAAGATCAGGGGGAAAATGGTCTGAAATGAAAAACCACAAATGTTAGGTATCTTTCAGGGCCCTTTATCATTGAGGAGATGTGACCTTAAGTGTCAGATTTGGGGGGGGGGGTGGAATCCAGCAGGTTGAATTGTGCCTATTTTATCCACTAAAGTGAACAGACCTACGGGTGTGCAGTAGCGTCTAACTTCTGAATTTAATTCCTTTTTAACAGGGAAGGCCAAAAGCCACATTCTTAAGAAAGAGGCTCCTGAAATAGACCAGCTGTCCAGGCCTTTTAAACAATCTGTACCACTGTCTTTCCTTGCTTGTCCTGATGCTTATAGCTTTGATTGATGATTTAGCATGTGGAAAACGGCCACCTGAATTTTCTGAAGGGTGGCCAATGTATATTTGACCCCAAGAGGCCCCAGATCAAATGTATATGCATTTCAATAACTTTGTTTTGATACCTGAAGGAGGGAAGGGAAGAGGGGAATTGATGAGATTAAAACCTTCTGCCTGAGAGCATCTTGGAAAGGATCTTAAGAGACTGCTGTCATTGTCCCCCTGATCAACTTCTCTTAGTTCTTCAGGTCTTTAGCCTTTTCATCTTTTTTTTTAAAAAAGGATAAAATATATAATTCTTAGAGGAAGAATAAAAGGAAAGCATGCATATACTATGTGTGTTTGTGTGTTCCACGCAGGCCTTTTCAGTGAATAAAAAACACTTCACTTAAAACATCATGCCCTTCTGTACCAGTTCTGACCAGTTCTGGAGAACCAGTGGTGGAAATTTTGAATAGTTTGGAGAATCGGCAAACGCCACCTCTGACTGGAGATTTTACAGAATACTTCCCTGCCACACCCACCAAGCCATGCCCACAGAACTGGTAGTAAAAAAAAAATTGGATTCCACCACTGCTCTGTACCCATATGCACAGCAAATGGTCTGGAAACAAGATAAACATTCATCAACTTTTGTAAGACGAGATGCTAAAAGAGGGAAGTTAGGGAGAATTAAAAAATGATCCTGTCAGATAGAATATAGGTGGTCCTCGCCTTACAACAGTTCATTTAGTGACCGTTCAGTTATAACGGCACTGAAAAATCGACTTATGAGCATTTTTCACACTTACCACTTTGTAGCATCCCCAGGATCATGTGATCAAAATTCAGATTGCTTGGCCACTGGTTCATACTTATGACTGTTGCCATATCCAGGGGTCACATGATCACTTTTTGTGACCTTCTGACAAGCAAAATCAATGGCAAAGCCAGATTCACTTAACAACCAAGTTACTAACTTAACAACTATAATGGTTCACTTAACAACTGTGGCAAGAAATGTTGTAAAATGGGACAAAACTCACTTGACAAATGTCTCACTAAACAATAGAAATGTTGGGCTCAATTGTGGTCGTCAGTCAAGGGCAAACTGTATAGGAGATATCTGTGGAAAATAATAATTGCTTAATTATTATTTATTTTTTTCATAACAACCCAGCAGCATTCCCAGGACATACAGTAGAGGTGGGATCAAGACTCTCATAGATGTTGGTATCTTCTGAATGGGATTAATGTAGCTACTTTCAATTTGATCTTATTAATAACTAGGACAGTGATGGCATATCTTTTCTGCACCAATTGCCCAAACCAGAACGCACATGTATGTGCGTGCATGTACAATCGCCAGAGTGCTAGAAACCCAAAGACCAACTGGCTGGTGTTCACACGCCTGTTTTTTGGCCGCTTTTTCGGGCCACTTTTCAAGTCATTTTTAGGGCATTTTTGGCCATTTTTCAGGCCGTCTTCAGGCTGTCTTCTGGACCTTTTTCAGGCCGTTTTTCGGACAATTTTCAGGCCACTTATCAGGCTAGTTTCCAGGCCATTTTCTGGTTCTTCCCTTTGCCACAAGACCATGACTACTTTTAGACAAATCTTGATTTCTAGTTTTCATCAACTCACAAAACTGTCTCATAGAAGTTAATCGATTCCCAAAGTCTAAATCACACTGGTATTATGACATATTTCAAACATCAGGAGCCTTTGCAAAGGGAAGAAAGGAATGATAACTCATGTGTCATGAAATCTATGTGAAATATATAATTTACATCAGTCTCATCTCATGACTGACATAAATTTTAGATTGCACATCAGTTGTGTAATGATATTATGCCATATAATGACTTATTTCTAATGCTTCTGTCTGCATGAATTTCAGTTCCATGGAAGATACCCACAGTTGCAAGTCTACTAGAGGTGAGGTCACCTTTTTCTAATGGCATGATTGCATATTAAGTATATTTTTGTTATTTGATCCAGGTTTGGAACATGGTAATTGGGGCCTGCTTTCTAAATTAATTCCATAGTGGTAGCTGATTTACGCATGCTATATGGATATAGATCAGTGTTTTTTAAATTTGGCCACTTTAAGATATGAATTTCCCCAGCCAGATGTACAAAGCTGTGATAGCTTTCATCTACAGCAGGGGTGTCAAACTCACATCATCACAGTGGCATCACATGATGTATCAGGACTTTTTTTTCCATTTCTTAAACTGGGCATAGGTGTGGCCAGCACACGACACATCCGGCCCATGGGCCAGGAGTTTGACAGCCCTGATCTACAGTAGCCTTTTCATATGATGCAAAACACAGAGCAATTTCCACTTTATTAAAGAATGCTATTGAACTGCAGAATATGTTTTATTTGGGAAGATGATTTTTTTCCACCTGAAAATTGCTTTAAAAAAAAAGCAGGGAAATAAAAATGCTACAAAAGAATTGAAATTGAGCTTCCCTTATAAGGAAAGTAAATGATTTAGTGATGTTCTTTTTGCGTTAAATGAGGCAGGAGATCACAAACTAAAAGCCACTTAGATATGATTTTAAAATTAATTATGCTTCACCCCCATAATAGTATTTAAATTGCATTTAAATTGACTATCACGTATTGATTTTGTTACATAGTAAATGTCATTTTGTTGTGGAATCATGGTAAATGTGGAAGTTTTGTGTGGAATCAAGATAAAAAGAGAATAGCCCATGATGTGATTGCAATATACACTCATGACAAGTGTCAATAACAGAAAACCAAGCATCTGACTTGAATTCTATAAAGCAAGCATATTAAATCTATTCTTAATAATAGCATAGAATATAGAATAATAGAATTAGAAGGGACCTTGAAGGTCTTCTAGTCTAATCCCCTGCTCAAAAGCAGGAGGCCTTGTATCATTTCAGACAAATAGTTGTCCAGACTCTTTTTGAATTTTATTTCATCCACGCCCACCCTGGGCCCCCAAGGTCAAACATAACCCTGACGCGGCCCTCAATGAAATTGAGTTTGACACCCCTTCCATAGAGTGATCTAGCTCAATGTTATAAACTACACTCCCCAGCCATAAGACTCAGTGGCCCCGATCTGCTAACCTTTGTAAGTCATTAAAAACTTTCTTCCCAGGCATTTCGACCAAGGTATCAGCTCTCTCAGGAGTTAGTATGATGTTGTTGATGTCTTTTCTAAGTTTGTTTTTTATTAGTTTTTTAATGTTTTCTCAGGCTACCAGATTTGCTTTGTGATGTGAACCACAAATATGAAATAAAACAAATGTTCTTAAATGGTACAGTGTTTTTAAAAAGCACAGCCTTAAAGGAGGCACTTACCGTGAACATCTTTATTTACTTTCAACTGTGGCATATTTTTATCCAAATATTTAAAAGGAGTAAATGCTTTTTCTTGTGGCTCAACCTCTAAAGCTTTTATATCTGCTGGTTTCTGATAAAGGGAATATATTTATGCTTCATCTCAAAACATTGTGACTAATGTAATTATTTTTTAAATGTACACTGACCAATGTAGTTATTTTTATAAAGTTTTAGCCCTTCTAAAAGATTTAAAGAGAGAGAGAGAGAGAGAATTTTAAGCAACTCCACATAATATTCTGTCTATGTTACTATTTTTCTCTTTTGAATTGCTAATAAATTTAAATTTATTAAAATGAGTCAGTAAAATGAGGACCCAGATTCTTGGTGGCAATATGGTGATTCTGTAAACTGCTTAGAGAGGGTTGTAAAGCACTATGAAGCAGTTTATAAGCCTTAGTGCTAGTGCTAAATTATAGCTACACACCAGCCTCAGTTTGCACCAAAAAGCTGTTCCTTTGGGGGTGGAGGATTCCTGCTTTCTCAGCTTTTGACCCAAAATTGATCATCACAGAGGCCTAATTTAAGTGGCAGGGGGAATAAAAACAAGATGAGACAACCTTTCCATCTAATAGAAGATTAAGATCATGCAGCATTATCATATTAAACTCAAGTCTTTCACTAAGCCAAAATCCTACATGATTCTACAATTATGTAACAATTATGCTAGATGAAACCAAGGCCTTACTCATTCAACATCCTGCTTATCATGTTGGCCATAAGGAAGAGGCAACAACAATTATTTTCTCCTGTTATTGATCCACAAACACAGTATTTAAAAACACATTAACCTCTGAATCTCAAAGAAGCTCATTGCACCTTGACAAAATGGAGACATCCTGTATTTACATGAATGTAACTGGAATCTTCTTTTTTCATATGTGTGTGTGTGTGTTTTCCAGCATAATTCTGGAACGCCTCGAGCAATTTCAACCAAACTTGGTACACAGATGACTTACCCCCTGGAAACAAATACTGTGGGGGGTAAGACACCCCTAACACCCCTTGGGGGAGGTGCCTTAAAATGACTTCTACTCTACAGCACATGGGACTTCCCTTAGTAACGGCTTCACAGTACTCCAGTACTCCACAAGGGGCCTCCGTCTCAGCCCTTCAAGAAAATGTCAGGCTATTGGCCAAGTACAATCAAAAAAATGAAACACCAGCATAGAGAAGAAACTCCCGAGGAGAGGAATAAAAGACTTGCAACCCAGTGTGAGAGACAGTACAGCAGCATGAGTCCCGACTACAGGGTTTTCCTGTGGTATATAGGATTGGGATAAATAAATATCCGGGCAATGCCAGGTTATTAGCTACTTCAATGTACAATTTATTTGTAGAAATATAAAAATGGATTCATAATATTCGAGAGGGCTGCAAACTTCCTGGAGATGTCTGTGATTGAAGTTTCTTTCCTGTACTGGGATCAATCAGTCAAATTCTCTAAGCTGTCTGGTTTTTGAACAGTGGCTTTAACAAAAGTGCTACAGTCTGCTGTACATGCAATCTCAGTGCCGATTACTTTTATCTTTTCATCTTTTGTTGTTTTTTTTTCTCAGTAATCTTTTCCTCCAGAGATTTTGTGTGCAGAAAGTAAGTCAATTCTCTGAGTTGACTGCTTTATATCTTCTTTGACCACCGGTGTGCCCCCAACTGACCTTTCAGAGATCATTATTTTAAAAAAATAAAATAAAATAAATAAAACCTGTAAGCATTTTCAATAGCAGAAAACTGAAAGCTTGATTTCTTCCAAAACAAAGGAAGAAAGAGAACAGAAGAAAACAGAGTTTACATTTTTTTTTTATTTAAAAAATGGATTCCCTAATTAAAGGAAACTAAATAATATACGAAATATCACAGCAGGATTTTTTAAAAAAAATGATTTAAAGAAATTTGTGCAGCCCTATTAAAATCAGTGGAACTTAATGGATCAGAATAGAAGTAGAAGGGGCCTTGGAGGTCTTCTAGTCCAATCCCCTGTTAAAGCATGAGACCCTATACCTTTCCAGAAAAGTGGCTGTCCAGTCTCTTCTTAAAAACTTCCAGTGATGGAACACCCACAACTTCTGAAGGCAAGCTGTTCCACTGGTTAATTGTCCTCACTGTTAGAAGTTTCTCCTTAGCTCTAGATTGCTTCCTTTGCTTCTGTTTCTTGACTTGCCTTTTAGTGCTTTGGAAAATAAGAAGAACCTTATTTAGACAGGATCATGCCTTTACATTTCTAGATATAGAGTAAATTTAGGGCAATTTGGGAGATATTGTCTTGAGTTTGAAAAAGACAAGTGTGTAGATTTTTTTTAAGTAGAATAAATTTATGTAACTTCTAATTGAGCATACTCCTAAGTAAATATTCATTGGACTGAAGTTTTCACCAATTTTCCTATCACAGTCCAATATCTACTTTATTCTGATTGCATTCCAGACTTGCATGAGTAACACTGCTTCCCTACAATTTGTACATTACTAAATGCTGATATTAAAATACCCTTGACACATTAGCCCTGTATGCAGGGATTCTTTGATATTCTTCACCATTCAAAATCCTTTCGGGCCATAAACAAATATTAACAGTGAGTCATTTACCAATGTTCAAAAGCACTACTTTTGCAACATAGATGCTTGGTTCACCTTACTGTTTACACCGCTAACTACTCATTTTCTTATACTGCGAAAATACTGCATAAATATAATTATTATTTGCTACTGCATTGAAGTTTAACACAGGGCTCTTAGTACAGTATTTTCATTCAAAAGCTTTAAAATGTAGAAACATTTTGAAATGAATTAAAGTGGTGGTATGAATTGTATGAACCTTTATCTGGGTCACAAATGTAATATTAATATAATTTACTGTGAGTTTCTTTCAGCATAAGAAATCACTGCTAAAAAAATTTCACACAGCTGAGATGTAGTGGTGGAAAATGCATACTTTTGGCCTTGATAGGAGTTCATAAATATAGTCTTTATTTTGGTAAGGTTTCCAATCAAAACACAAGATTTTATAAGCAAAAACTAAAATAATTCAGTAAAAATCAAGGCTTCTTTTATTACAGAATGCAAGGGAATTGTTTGGCAAATAGGTCTTTTGCCTTGCATTATTATATAATAAATGCAGACATGAGAAATTCCCTGTTGGACAAGGTGGCTGCATTTATTTGTGCAAGGTGATGCTCCTTGACCCAAAAAGTAAAGCCAGAAAAATAGGAGGAGGAGAAGGAGGAGACTGTCCAACTATTTACAAGTCTGCACTATTATTATTAATCTTCTCATCACTCCTAATCACCCATCCCCTCCCATTAGTGACTGTATGACAGTAACTTTGTTGCTTCTATCCTTACGATTTTTATTGACTGTTTCCTAGTATGATTTGATTGCTTATTGTACCCTATTACTATTATTAAGTGTTGTACCTTGTGATTCTTGACTCTTGATGAATGTATCTTTTCTTTTATGTATACTGAGAGCACCAAGACAAATTTCTTTGTGTCCAATTACACTTGGCTAATAATAATAATAATAATAATAATAATAATAATAATAATGGTAATGAGGAGGAGGAAGAAGAGGAAGAGGAAGAGGAAGAGGAAGAGGAAGAGGAAGAGGAAGAAGAAGAAGAAGAAGAAGAAGAAGAAGAAGAAGAAGAAGAAGAAGAAGAAGAAGAAGAAGAAGAAGAAGAAGAAGAAGAAGAAGAAGAAACAATTCAAATAAAAACCTTGGGAGTCTATATAGTTCAGCCAAACTGAGGCAAGTGCCACTCATTGCTTTAATTAAGATAAATTTTTTGAACAACATAAAGCCTGGAGGATTGGGAACTAACCAGACACCATGGTATTCATTCTGAAATCTCCAAATGTAGCACTGTGTGGTCCTTGGTGCCCTCTGAGTATGTTTGTTTGTTTGTTTTTGCAGAAGTTTTATTACCAAATTAAGCAACATCTTCAGTGCTAGCAAAACCTCTTTCATGCTAATAACATCTCATCTTTATTATTTTTATAAATAACTCAAGACAGCAAACATACCTGATAATCTTTCCTCCTATTTTCCCTACAGCAACTGATCTATGAGGTGAATTAAGCTGAGAAGGAGTTACTGGCCCCAAATCACCCATGCCTGAGGTGGGACTAGAACTTAAGAGTCTCCTGTTTCTAGCCTGGTGCCTTAAAACACTAGACTATCCTGGCTCTCTATTGTTGTTCTCTATTATCAATCTTCAATTCTTATTTTAGTTCTGGATTTTCATTAGTGATCTTTCTGTGCCTAGATCTGCATCTCTGCTATATAGGAAACTGTTGTGACTGAAAGGATCGATCCTGCTGCGAGTTTTGACCCTGATGACTCTGATGATGAAAGGCTGGAGCCTGCTGTGAATGTGGAGTCTGAATTATTAGAAGACACAGATGTGAGCCAGGGGGATGAGAGGTTATCTGACAGACACTCTTCACCAGAATCTGAGACCTCATTCATGCCAACATCTGATCCACAAAATGAATCAGAGGCATCGAGTGGGGAAGTTAACAGATCATGGCTTGATGCTAGAACTAGGAGGAGACTGAGACGTCAAGTTGGGGGGAGGCAAGCCAGATGCTGATTAGGGAAAGTAGCACGTTGCCTCAATGAGTATAAAAGGACACAGCTGGGTTGGGAAAATTTGTCAGGAACAAAGTGACTGAATGAGTGAGAATTTTACAGCAGAGTCTCTGAGGCTGAAGATTGTTGCCCGGGACTGGTATGCCGAATAGAACAGGGTTTGCTGCTGTGGATTGTGATTTATGACAGCCGTTATCTTGTGAGACTACTTTCTGTTTGGATTTACTTTTGAAACGGCTGCTTTCTGTTTTGCTCGCTTGAATTTTGAAGGGGAGTCATAACAGGAAACTATGTGTAAAAATTTTTTAAAATCCTAAGCAATATATGCCAGCCTCTTCCCAATGTAGCAGGCAAATCAAAATAATCCCGCTGGTAATGGAGGTTTCAAGCACCAAAAGGTTTATGAGCCCAGCCTATTTTCTAAGACAGGGCTGAGTGCTTGCCTTTCCTCTTTTACATGAAGTCATGGCCAGTCACATATTTTGAGGGTATAATTGTGTCAACAGATGAAAGAAAAGTAGACACTAAGAAAAAAATAACATAGGATAAATTTTCTAAATGTATTTTTATACTTGATCCTGTAGACTGATACATACAGAATAGTAAAAAAAAAAGAAAGCTGAAGTCTACATATTTTGTATAAATAAGGAGAGGAATCTCGCTATGAAAATAATGGGAGGCTTAATTATATGCAATTTGCCTCAACTGAACAGCTGATATAGTATTCTCCTGCAAGATATACATTATATATTAACAATAGAAGGAAAATTACCTTGTTTCTTGTTCACCCAGTTATTTCTCCAACCACTCTCTTTGAAATAAATTTATTAACATAGTTCATATTAATTAAAGGTAGTTCTAATACTGTTTATTGAAACTAGATGTTCTAGAAGAGCTAGGTGAATTCCCAGTGCTGTTGTAAAACAAAAAAACCCCAAAACATTCCGAACATGTAAGAAACTGTCATTTGGTATAAATCTTCATGCCACCTTTGTGCCTATTTGTCTATTTATTTAATATACATGTTAGTCTTGGAGCAAAGTCCCCCTGAAAACAGTGAGAATTACTTTCATATAATATATAATGCTGTTTGCATTAAGCCAGTGAATATGTGTATCTCATAAATAAATAAATAAAAAATAAATAAAAAAAATAAAAAAATAAAACCACACCATTGTAATCACTAGATTAGCACTGTTGGCAGCCTGCCCATACAAAATATACAAAACACTCAAGAACATCTGTATATAGACATGGGGCATAAACTGAAGTAGCTGCAATATTCCACTCTCAGTGCTTCAAAACTTTGTGTCTGAAAAAAGGGGCTCCTCTTAACTGATCAAAAGCTAATTTTCTCTTCCTGTCCAGATAATGAATTTCTAATCCATTATCTGCAATTATAGTGTCTGTGTCATTTTTCAAGGCCAGCCCAATATAAAGTACCTTGTATTGCAATAATTTTGCTAAGAAATGGTAAAGTATGGCTCACTCTTTTTCACTGCTTCCAGGCCTGTGAAATGGTGCAACTGGTGAGTCCACCAAAGATGGGGGTCCTTCCCAATCACGGTTTTCACATACTGCTATAGCTACAGCTGTGATTTTAGGAAAATATCCAGATAACATGCTAGCAAGGTCAAGGGAATTTCTACATCATCAAGGGCTTTAAGCCAAGCAACTATGATATCTGAACATTTCTGAAACAGCAATCATTCAATCTTGCTTTGACTCAGCCATTGTTTGTTTGCCTTAATCTGGTCCCTCACTGCCTTCATGCATCAGGTCAGGATTTAAACTTCTTTGTTTTTTTGTTCAATCTGGAGTCAAGATTATCTCCGGCATTTCATGAGAGCCAACCACACTTGGTATCCAGTTCAGAACGAATTTGAGTGGTTTGGTTCTCCCATTATGTTTAGCAAATCACTTACAAAGATGAACTGGGAAATCATCCAACATCCCAGAACCCCAAAACAAGTGAGTCACTCTAAATATAACTGTTGGTCTCTTATTCCACCGACTCAATAAAAACAGGGAAATGTTTTGCTACTCTTACAGACATAATGTAGACCTGAATATGGGCTCATACCTATGAATAGTCATCCTCCGCTTTCTGCCAGCACCATTATAGATGTCTTCTTTTGCACTTCACCTCCCAGAGCTTCTTGTTCAATCAAGTAACCCCTGAATCACTACCCTAAAAGAGGCCATCAGGAACAATGCTGTTGAATACCATGAAAACCTATGCATTCAATATATTCAATCCAATTCATCAATCAAGTGCTCCATTGGGTCAAAGGAATTTCACCAAATGCCATATGGAAACAAAGGTTAGTAAAGCACCTGGGGTGACCAATTTAATAGGACAATTCCTTCTATGGAAATTAGTGGAGGGGATGGGTTGAGTTTCATGGCAACCACCTAGTGATCTGGCCCTGACAACAAGCTGATGTTAATGTCCTCTTTCTCCAGGTCACATATTAGCTGCTGTGAAGTGGAAATCAAATCCAGCATATTAGTTCCCCAAATGAGTTGGCACTGTAATGACTTGAAACAAGAAAGAGAGAGAGAAATGAAATTGAAGAGCTCAGGGATGGAACTGGCTGAGCAGTAGGACATCAGCACACCAGCAAAAAGGCCCAGCACCTGGTATTACAGCAACATATAAAAGGACACACATACAGCTATGTATGAAATAACACATATGGTGATCCACCAGATTTTCATAGGATACCAAAGCCAGTTCTTTTCTCCTATGCCAAAATGCAGGCAGAGAAATTTTGATAGATGTAGCAATAGCAATAGCACTTAGACTTATATATCACTTTACAGTGCTTTACAGCCCTCTCTAAGCAGTTTGCAGAGTCGGCATATTGACCCCAACAATTTGGGCCCTCATTTTACCCACCTTGGAAGGATGGAAGGCTGAGTCAACCTTGAGCCTGGTGAGATTTCAAATGCCAAATTGCAGGCAGCCAGCAGTCAACAGAAGTAGCCCACAGTACTGCATTCTAACCACTGCACCACCACGGCTCATGTACTATATATCTCCATCTTTACCTAGCCAGGTTTCTGCAATATGTGCTATATCTGCTCATTCCTCATAGAGGAGAAGTTATTGCTACATATAGACTGGTGTTCAGTAGAACTAGCCCAGAATCTCTGGAGATCCAGTCCCCAGGTCCTTCATTTGATTCTGGAGGCCTAGGAACCAAATGTAGACTTTCTGATAAGGGTTCAATAAGCATAGCAGGCACCTTTTCTTGTGTTCATAGTCTTCCATCTTATATTCAAGGCCTGGTTTAATTTCTTTAATAATTCCCAGCACTAATGATGTCCATTTAAGAAATCCTCTTAAAAGTTTATAACATTAATTTAATGGAAAGATGCCAATACCACTCTAAGAACTCTATTAGATTTTCCCCGTTAAATTAATGTTACTAACTTTTAATGGATGTTCTAATTAGATGTTATTATTAACAGGAATATTACCCAAATTGGAATCAGACCCTTGGAATGAGACAGCCTACAATTACAAGTGAATTAAACATTAGTATCTGGACAATATTCATACAAAAGAGTCCAACCAGATGGCCTTTCCTTTGTTTTCTCCTCTCCCTGGTGTTAAGTTTTGAGCATGGGCGTGAAAGAATGGAGACAAGTCTCTGAACGGTGAACTTCAGCTCTTTATTTCCTCATTTCAATAGCAGTTAAACCCGCCTTATATAGGCAAACCCTGTAACTTTTAACCAATAACGAGCTAGGAGCGCTAGCTCTTATAACCAATAGGAACTCTCTGTTAAGGGCCAATCGGATTCCCCGGAACGGGCCAATCCGGTCCGGCCGCTTAACAGCCAATCAGAAGTGCAGGGCCAGAACCCTGCACTTACTCCAAGCTCACACTTTATTAATCTTTATGCATACACAACACCTGGAACCACCTTACAGGATCAGGCATGTCTAGTTTTATTAGCATATCATGTCTGTCAGAATTGAACAACTATCAGCCATCCTACTTAGCAAAGCAGGACATGAATGTTTCTCTTATATCTTCTAAAGAACAACAATGGGAGATGCATCTCACAATTTCATACAATTTATTGGCTTGCTATGATTAGCTTTGGCAGCTTGAAGTGGATAAGAGTTGTAAAACTTGTGTCTTTCCCATGCCAACTATAAAGAAGCCTTTGTGTATATCTTCATGATTATAGTGGCCTGAATCAGAATTTAAATATAACATGTAAATATTTATCCAACTGAAAAGATTTTAATACAGAGAGCATTTGTCTTGTTAAACTACAATCCTTTGCCTGCTGTCCTCAGATTACATATCTTTGAACACAGGGGGGAATGAAACCATGAAAGACCTATGGAATTGCACTTAAGCAATATTTTGATTGTATATTGATTGAAAATAGGTTTGAAACTCAAAGTAGTTTTTGATTTTTAGATGATGTAGAAATATCCAACAGCGGGCTTCATCTTTGAAGAAGCAATTCTTCTTGGAGTAAAGGAAGAAAATATGTAACTCAAAATGCCAGAATTACTGTATATACTCGAGTATAAGCCGAGTTTTTCAGCACATTTTTTGTGCTGAAAAAAAACCCCCTCGGCTTATACTCGAGTCAGATTCCCCTCTGAAAAAAAAATGGTGTGGAGCTCCGAAGCTGGGCAGCCGCTTCCCTGCTTCCGTGTTTCCTTTGCAACTTTTAAGCATGGGAGGGGGAGGCTTTTCTGAGCTCTAGGCTGAAAAAGCAACGCGAGCCGAAGTCGCTCCACTCAGTTTCATTTCCTCAGCTCCAGCTGCTTTCAGTCCACTCAGGAGGAGGGGGAGGAGGGGGAGAGAGAGAGAGAGAGAGAGAGAGATCATAAGAACGGCTCTTGGTTTTTTCTTGCAAGGGAGAGAGTGACTCCTGCCTCCCACTGTCATCATCATCATCTTTTGGGTTAGTGAATCAATCAAACCTTTCATGATAGTGAAATCGTTTCCCAAATTTCCCTTAAATCAGGGAAGAAATCAGAAACAAACCTTTGGGCTGAGAATAAGCTTGTTCCTATGATGCCATTTTTGTTCACTTCAGTGTGAAAAGTGTGAAAAAACACACTTCTTTTTCTTCATCTTCTTGTTCCCTATTTACTGGTCTCTTTCAAAGAGGAAATTGTGAACATCAAACTTATTCTCAACTGTCCTAGTGAAAGTTTTTATTGGTATCTATTTTTATTTTTGAAATTTACCAGTAGCTGCTGCATTTCCCACCCTCGACTTATACTCGAGTCAATAATGTTTTCCCAGTTTTTTGTGGTTAAATTAGGTGCCTCGGCTTATATTCGGGTCGACTTATACTCGAGTATATACGGTAAATGCTGCAGCCCCAATTTTAAGTAGTAGGATTTATAGTTACTAGGGGTCTCTCAACACAAACTTCCTTTAGAAGAATTTCAGAATGTTCACCACAAGCAACTGTTCATTCCCTTCTCTGTTTTATTTCCAACTGAAATACTAGTTCTAATCATTTTGTCACTGTTGTTTTCTTTGCCCTTTTCTAGACCTAAGCTAGAAGATTTATGCATGTTTTGAAATGATTTTAGATAATTTGTTTACATTGGAATAACCTTTTGCAGCTGCAATGTTTGACTTGGCCTTTCTAATAAACCTTAGGCCAGAACCTCCTGTTGACTCTGATATAAAAATGTTTGACCCTAGTCATGAGTGATGTCCCAAAGCACACAATTTCAAAAGAGAAAGAAGTACTGACATGACAACTTAGTGTTAAGTAGTATTAGTTCCAACTGAGTATTAGTTGAGTATTAGGTCTAACTGAGATATAAAGTAAAGGGGAAGCAGCTTTCACAGAATGCAAATATCTAGGCCAGTTCATCTGTTAAAAGTGGTTAGTGAGCATTCTCCTCAGAAGTATAGTGCTATTTTTAAAAGAATCTGCAGATTTTTAGTAGAAGATAGATAGATAGATAGATAGATAGATAGATAGATAGATAGATAGATAGATAGATGGATGGATGGATGAACGAACCAACCAATGTTCATTATGCAATGTCATATTAAAAATTAAAATCTTTACCCTAACAAAAAATAAATTCCTGGGCATTCATGAGGATAACAAGGAAGACAAGTGATATAATGGCACATAATTTATGATATTTGCAGGATGACATTATAAAGTTTTAGGAAAAGGGGGGGGAGGCTAAACATGTAGGTAGGAGAAGTGGGTAGGGAGATCTGTAAACTTTAATAAGACCTATTAAACTAAACACACATGCGTCGATGGATTTGGAGAGCACAACACAACCAAACTAAGGTGCCAGAAACTAGAAAGGTGATTCCAAATTTTCAGTCACTTAGATTTCAGGTTACCCAATGTTCCTCTGAGCAGAAGCAATTTGAAATTAGAGGTGAAACTCAAAAAATTAGAATATTGTGCAAAAGTTCATTTATTTCAGTAATGTAGCTTAAAAGGTGAAACTAATATATGAGATAGACTAATTACATACAAAGCAAGATAGTTCAAGCCGTGATGTGTCATAATTGAGATGAGTATGGCTTACAGCTCATGAAAACCCCAAATCCACAATCTCAGAAAGTTAGAATATTGTGAAAAGGTTCAATATTCTAGGCTCAAAGTGTCCCACTCTAATCAGCTAATTAAGCCATAACACCTGCAAAAGGTTCCTGAGCCTTTAAATGGTGTCTCAGTCTGGTTCAGTAGGAATCACAATCATGGGAAAGACTGCTGACCTGACAGTTGTGCAGAAAACCATCATTGACACCCTCCATAAGGGGGGAAAGCCTCAAAAGGTAATTGCAAAAGAAGTTGGATGTTCCCAAAGTGCTGTATCAAAGCACATTAATAGAAAGTTATGTGGAAGGGAAAAGTGTGGAAGAAAAAGGTGCACAAGCAGCAGGGATGACCGCAGCCTGGAGAGGATTGTCAGGAAAAGGCCATTTAAAAGTGTTGGGGACTTTCACAAGGAGTGGACTGAGGCTGGAGTCAGTGCATCAAGAGCCACCACACACGGATGGATCCTGGACATGGGCTTCAAATGTCGTATTTCTCTTGCCAAGCCGCTCCTGAACAACAAACAACATCAGGACCGTCTTACCTGGGTTAAAGAAAAACAGAACTGGTCTGTTGCTCAGTGGTCCAAAGTCCTCTTTTCTGATGAAAGCAACTGGCATCTTATTTGGAAACCAAGGACCCAGAGTCTGGAGGAAGAATGGAGAGGCACACACTGCAAGATGCTTGAAGTCCAGTGTGAAGTTTCCAAAGTCCGTGTTAATTTGGGGAGCCATGTCATCTGCTGGTGTTGGTCCACTAAATCCAGGGTCAACTTAGCTGTCTACCAGGAGATTTTGGAGCACTTCATGCTTCCTTCCAGAGACGAGCTTTATAGGGATGCTGACTTCATTTTCCAGCAGGACTTGGTACCTGTCCACACTGCCAAAAGCACCAAAACCTGGTTCAATGACCATGGGATTACTGTGCTTGATTGGCCAGCAAACGTGCCTGACCTGAACCCCATAGAGAATCTATGGGGCATTGCCAAGAGAAAGATGAGAGACATGAGACCGAACAATGCAGAAGAGCTGAAGGCCGCTATTGAAGCATCCTGGTCTTCCATAACACCTCAGCAGTGCCACAGGCTGATAGCTTCCATGCCACCTTGAGGCAGTAATTGCTGCAAAAGGGGCCCAAACCAAGTACTGAGTACATATGCATGCTTATACTTTTCAGAGGTCTGATATTGTTCCATGTACAATTCTTGTTTTATTGATTGCATGTAATATTCTAATTTTCTGAGATTGTGGATTTGGGATTTTCATGACCTGTAAGCCATCATCATCACAATTATGACAAATCATGGTTTGAACTATCTTGCTTCGCATGTAATGAGTCTATCTAATATATTGTTCACCTTTTAAGTTGCATTACTGAAATAAATGAACTTTTGCATGATATTCTAATTTTTCGAGTTTCACTTGTAGGTAATTATCTTTATACTCTTTTTTGTTTTGAATCTAACAAATCACCAATACCTAGATATAAACCAAGATGGAGAAACTCATTAAGACCTCAGAACTGTCCCACTTTATTAGCCATTCACTATACTCTTGGTGGCAACCACTAAATATGACAATACAAAGAAGTATCTTCCAATGCTAACAATCCACAAAACCCACAGAATAGAAAAGTTGTATACATAACTGCCATCATCAATTCTGGTTCCTGCTTTACCACAACAGAAGACCTAAAAGTTTAAATTAACTAATTAATGTATTTTATTTTACAAAAAGATCAAAGCACAAACTGAACTCTTTAAGTTATATTCATCTCCACATCTGGTACATTGCAGACAATAATCACTGTGGAAATGCATTACCTCACAGAGTGGCTAAAAATATTGGTAACAATTTTGATTTTTCTAAATCCACATTGATAATGATTTGGGGATATGACATTTATCTTTACAATCCTAGCTATTGATATGTTAAATGCAAAACTAAATTGTTCACCTCAATAGTTTATAAGCCAATTATAGTTTTGATACTGGAATTGATTGGGTACAATTCCTTATTGCAGGTAAAGAAAATAATGAAAAAGTCCTGTGTACATAGCTAACGTAGGTATGGCTGCTTGTATGGTTTTTTTTTTTTCATCTAATTGAAACTTTTGCAAAAATAATCCATTTTTATTTAATATCTCACTTCCAAGACAGGGCAGTCAAGTGATTGGATATCTGTGCTCATCTTGCTACTTCTATACAACCATTTGGATAATAACTTGAAAGTGTATTAGAAGCTGGGTTCTCTGTTGATATTTATCTAACAAGGGTTAATTCTAGATTGAAAGCTATACCTTGTTCCAATCTTGACTATGTCATTTCCACACCTATTGATTTAGTATATTTAATACAATTCCTTTGTATTATGAACCCAGGCTAAGACATGCTTAAGAATGTTCCAATATTTAAAAACTGTTACTTTCATTCTTCCTATTGTGCCATTTCACATTTTTAAAAATCCACCATCTCCGTGCGCCACATATGGAGTGAAATACGTTGGCTCTTATTTAATCTAGTTAGCAACTGGAGATTGCTGAATATACAATTGATGTTATGAGCCATATCTACACAATACACCAATGGCTGCCAAATAGTTAATAGTAATGACCTTGCTCAATACATCAGGGTGGTTTTAGGAAAGGCCCATCTTCTAAATAAAGTACTCAATTTTATTTCAGATTTTTTGTGGGACCGCAGCCAATATTCTCATATAATGGACATGCTATGCAGTAACAATCTAAAAAGAGATAATAGCCTTCAAGATGTCTAGGAGTTAGGTTTGATAGTTCATTATGTATATTAGCAACCTAGGACACATTCTTTTGAAATCTTCCTGCCCGTTAATGTCCTTTTTGCTAATCATTTACAAATAGACATTGTATGTGAACCATTACAATCTGCTTCCTCTGGTCTTTAATTGGACTTTATTAACTTTAAAGTATTTTTAAGCACTGATGAAGAAGAGGAGAAAAACAAGCAGATTTCAGTTTTGAGCTGAGCAGGATTTATCTCACTTAGTGACACCCAGATGGATAAACCTAAATATTAAGCAATATTCGCAATGCAACTTTGATTATGAAAAAAACGAGACATATAAGACCCATAGTGAAAATGTACAAAATAAAAACATATTCAAAGCAAATTATTCAAATAATTGTCATACCATTTTGATTTAATTGTTATACCTTTTTGAATATGATTAATCACCATGAGAAGCAGATAATTTATAAAAATGACCATCCTTAAATATGACTATTGGATTTAAAGGATGTGGTTGACATTTTTACTTGTTTCTACTAGTAGTTAAAACACCATGCTGAGACCATGAGTTGTCATCCCATCTTAGGCTCAAAGTCAACTTGATGATCTTGGGCCAATTACTCTTTCGGAGTCCTGGGAAGCAGCCAATGGCAAACCACTTCTGAAATCTTGCCAAGAAAACTACAGGGACTGATCCAGGTAATCTTCACCCAACACTGATTTGAGAGCATTCCCCCACTCAAAAAAAACCCTCTATGAAATACCTTTTGCTAATTATTTGTGTGTATGAGAGAGAGAGATTGAGAAGAAAGAAAGAAAATGTGCAGGTTGTTTTCCTCTCAAAAACTAAAGTTCTTGGGCAAAATCTCTGAGCAATCACCAGATGTATCACAATAAAAATTGAGGGGTCCTTGGTGTTCTTTTTTTTATTTGTCAATTTCTTACAAGATAATAAGTATAAGTAAAAACATAATTATGAATACATGGATACATATAAAAAAATAAATATATATATAAAAGAAACAATAGGACCGGGACGGTAGGCAAGTTGGTGTGCTTATGCACGCCCCCTACAGACCTCTTAGGAAAGGGATGAGGTCAATAGTAAACAGTCAAGGTTAAAGTTTTTGAGGTTTGGGGAAGAATCCACAGAGTCAGGTAGAGTATTCCAGACATTGACCACTCTGTTGCTGAAGTCGTATTTCCTGCAATCAAGTTTGGTGCCGTTAACCTTAAGTTTGTATCTATTGTGTTGTTATGGTTGAAGCTGAAGTATTCATTTGCAGGTAGGATATTGCAATGTATGGTTTTATATACTATACTTAGATCGGACTGAAGGCGGTGTAGTTCTAGGTTTTCTAGGTTTAGAATTTCGAGTCTGGTGGCATAAGGTATTCTGCAATGAGTAGAGGAGTGGAGAACTCTTCTTGTGAAATATTTCTGGATGGACTTTTTCAACTGTGTTAATATCAGATACATAATGTGATTTCCAGACTGATGAGCTGTATGCGAGTATTGGTCTAGCAAATGTTTTGTATGCTCTAGTTATTAGTATAATATTACCAGAGAAAAAGCTTCATAAGATTAGGTTAACTCTTAACGCCTTTTTGGCTATGTAGTTACAGTGGGCTCTAGCACTTAGGTCATTAGAGATGAGTACTCCAAGATCCTTGACAGAGTTTGGATCATCAACAAGGTCTTGACTATTCAGCCTGTATTTTATTTTCTGATTTTTTTTGCCAATATGTAGGACAGAGCATTTATTTGTTGAGATTTGAACTTGCCATTTGTTTGACCATTCTGATGCATAGTCAAGGTCTTTTTAAAGGGTAGCAGTATTGCCTGTGATGTTGAATAGCTTTACATCATCAGCGAAGAGAACGCAGTTGCTCTTGCTATGATCACAGAGGTCATTTATGTAGAGTATGAAAAGAGTGGGTCCTAGAACACTGCCTTGGGGGACACCACTGTTGACAGGTACAGAATTTGATAGGACGCACCCAATTTTGACCATTTTTTTGTTTCTTTGACAGGAATGCTTCTATCCAGTTATGCAGGTGTCCAGAGATACCATAAAATTTTAGTTTTAGGAGTAGTTTGTCATGTACCACTGAATCAAAGGCTTTACAGAAGTCTGTGTAGATTGCGTCTATTGCTTTGCCCGGATCGAGTTGTGTAGTCCATGTGTTTTTGCAGTGTAAGAGTTGTAAATTACATAATCGTTTTTTCCTGAAACCAAATTGTTTAATAGAGAGTAGGTTGTTTGTTTCTAAGTGGAGGATGATGGATTGGTTAATAATTGGTTAATAATCATGACTTTGCAGGTGACGCAGCATAAGGAAATTAGTCTGTAATTTTCAACTAGGCTGGGGTCTCCCATTTTGAAGATGGGAATGACCGTGGCTTATGACCATAGTTTTGTCAAGGAGCTGGTCCTGAAAGATTTTTCAAAGATTATGCTTAGAGGTTTGGCTAAAAGTGGATAGCTTTTTTAAGAAGTAGGCACATATTCCGTCCGGTTCAATAGATAGAGATGGTTTTAGATTGCGTAGTGCTTTTTCAACATTGTCTTCTGTAAAATCGACATGTATTAGATCATTGTAGTTGTCTGTGGTTCGACTAGGAAATACTGGGCATGATCCATTGCTGTTTACAAATACTGAGCCAAAGATGTGTTAAAGAGGTTGGCTTTAATGGTGTCATCTTTGCAGTTTTTACCATTGGGTCCTTTCAAGGATGGGAAGGACCCTGAGTCTTTTAGTGTGTTGTTTACAAAATTGTAGAAAGCGTGGGTAGAATTTGTGCATAGAAGGTTTTCTTCTTGTTTAATGTGATAATTGGTGCATTCAGTTTTTATCTGGTGACATAAATTTTCATATTGGCTTTTGAAGTTGGCAACGTGACCAGATTTGTTTTTCGCCAAAGTGATTTCTTTTTGGATTGAAGCTTCCTTATTGTTTTGGGTAATTTGTTTTTTTTAGTTTTGGGAGTTATTAATGGTACATATAGTTTGATGACTCTTTTGACTTCAAGTAAAAATATGTTGTAATGGTCTTCTACAGTATTGCATCCACAGAATAGAAATTACCAATCAAGGGATGAGAGATCGTTGTTTATAAGATCATAGTTGCCTTTTTTGAAGTTATAATTGGGGATTCCGTCATTGTGATAATTTTTGTGATAATTGTGATAATTTTACGTTCGTATGTTGAGACAAAAGTCAAATCATGTTGTGGTCACTGTTGGAAAAGGGTTCTTTAATTTGTATTCTGTAAATTGAATTCAAACTATTGCAGAAGATGAGATGGAGGCAGTTGTTAAGTCTAGTGTTGTTGGTTACTAGTTGTTCTAGTCCCAGATTTGTTACAGCATTGAGAAGGTTGCATGTGTGGGTTCAGTTGTACATTCGTTAAGTTAGGTCCAGTTTATATGAGGTTGATTGAAGTCACCAAGAAAGATAAAAGTGTGTGGGCAGGATGCTGCCCATGTTAGTAATGTATTTAGCATGTTTGCATGTTCGATGACATAATCAGGGGCTTTGTAACAGTGTAAGAACTGAAATGTGATATTTAAGGACAGTTTACAGACAATGGTCTCAGGAATAGCAAGCTCCTGGGTAACTTGGATGTTTTTTAGATATAGGGACTTTTTATAGCAGATAGCAACACCACCTCCTGTATGGATTTCACGATCTGATCAGTAAACATGATACTCTCCTACTGTGGTAATGGAGTCAGGGAGAGATGCATTGAGCCATGTTTCACAGACAAATATAATGTCGAATTTAGCCGTATTTAGTAAGAGGAGTAATTCAGGTATTTTATTTACAAGTCTTCTTGCACTGAGTAGCTTGCATTTAAGGCCAGTTGTGGTTGGAATAGATGTAGTTGGGGGGGGGGGTACCTAGTTTTGAGTGATGTTGGATTGGATGGGGTGGGGTTGGATGTGGGTTGTGTGACTTTCTTTTGATGCAATCAGCTCTGTAGTCAATGTATAGGTCCTTTTCTCCATTGTCTAGACGGTGATACGTCTTTTGGTAATCACACAAGGCACAAACAACATTAAGTGGCATATGCCATTGTGAAGTTACATTTTGACACAAGGTCCACATGGCAGTGATGGATGAATGTGGCCATTACTCCAGATTTTTGCAAAATGACTTTCCACATGTATTCACCTCTGGATTGCCATTTTGACAACATATGCTATGAGGATGTCATATAACTCACCTGTGCATCTTGTTTTGCTGCCAATTTGGTGTGTTTGTGTGTGTGAATCCACACCTGTACATATGCTAACTCTCTCTTATCTTTCTCCTTTTTGTGACAATATTATGCTATGATTCTAAATTTATTTTTTTTCTATTTGTTGAATATTTTAAATGTATCAATATAAAATTCTCTCAGTGTAAGACAATTCTCAAGTTCCATTTTTAAAAAGGTACTTTAATTATCCATGTGCATTAGGTGATTTGCTCTATATTCAGAAAATAACTTTGGACATGTTAAATAAATTCCCTGACCAGATGGAAATATAGTCATTTTAAGGTGCTTTTTCTCTCTATGTTGTTGTTATTGTCTCTTGTCACTTAATATCACAATCTGCCCTGGCCGTTCAACTGAATAGACAGATAGAATATAAATGGAATGAGCAAATGAATAAATAATTAAACAAGTTAATTATTACTTATTGTTATTAATTATTTTTACAAAATCTGCTTACGCATCAGGCTTTTGTCACAAACATTAACTTTAATTTTTTGGAGCTAAATGCAGTATTTTCAGCAGCTATCTGCTTTGAGTTTGTAAGTGGATACCTCATAAAAGTTGAGAAGCTGAGATAATAGAGTTTTTAATAATTTTCCCCATTTTTTTCTTATCAATATTTAAGTTTGCTTAATATTTCTTAGAGCTATTCCATTTTCAAATCTACAAGCAATAAGACCTTTTAATGGAACTTAAAGAACAGAAAATAATAAAAAAAAATTCAAAAAATAAAAATGTTCTATTCTCTCTCACAAAAATCTTCTTCAACAATATTGTTATTTTAAAATCAATATAAATAGGCAAATATGGTATTATTTCAGAATGATACAGAATGGTAAAGTACAGAACAGACAGCTATAATATTTGAAATTTAGTGCCTTTTAGGGGAAAACTAAATTTGCAAAATAAGTCCTACTGAATTCAATGGGATTTACTCTAATAATAATATGTAAAGGAATATGGATTTAACTATCTGAATATAATATCCACATGGGTGTTAAAAACAGCAGTCTTATAGAATAAAGCTAAATAAATAAATGCGATGCAATGCAATCTCCTATGTACTAATTTGCCATGGATTGCATTTAAGCCTCCATCCATTATGTGAATTGGAGGTGATACAAACAACAGGCATCAATATCCTATTGCACTCAGCCTAGCCTCTGATTCAACTCTACGTGTGTGTGTGTGTGTGCCCATGTGTGCACATACACACTGGACGGTTTATATTGATGCTGTCCTTTATATCACACTCATCAATAATGGAAATAATTGCATTTTAATAATTAAAACCTCCCCATCATTTTCATAAAGCTATAAAAATGATTGTATTTTCTCCCTGCAGTTTATCTACTCTCTAATCAGGGGACAAACCATTTATTTATAAATACACCAAACTAAAAAAAAAAACCTGTATTATTGTGGTTCATCATATAGTTAGTCAGATCTAAAGCTTAGACTGGGTTTGGCATTTTTGTCTGCCTATCAAGTCCTTCCCAATAACCTGGAATAGGCAGGTGGTGTGTGTTGGTTTCAAATCTATTGTCGCAGGATCTAAGTAAAGCTTCATTTTACTATGGATATTGATTGTTTTCTTACACCAGCCAGGTGATATCTACACAACTCTCTACCCATTCCACTCCCAAAATGGGGGAGGGGTTACAGCAGGGGTGTCAAACTCGCGGCCTGTGGGCCAGATGCGTCATGTGCTGGCCCTGCCCCCATCAGTTTAACAAAGGGGAAAAAAGTCCCAATACATCACGTGACACCGCCATGACAACACAAGTTCGACACCCCTGGATTAGAGAATCCAGTGACTTCTTTAATCACTGAAAACATTACAGCAAATTTGTATTTTTTTTAAAAAAAGAAACACCTCTTCAGTAGCTATTCTTCATTTTGTCCTAAAGTTGACAATGTCATCTTCCAAATTTCTCTACAAGTAAGTCACTTTTCCTTAATTAACTGCATGTTTTACAGTTCTACAACTGGTCTCTCTTGCAGATCCAGTGTTAAATAATTCCAGTGATAAAAAAAAAAAAAGAGTGTTGAGAGATGGTGGTGCCATTAATACATCCTTGTGCACACCTAGTATATCACTTGATATCTTTAAAATCAAAGGACTGAAGCATGCATAGCCAGATACCTAGTTGAAAAATACACAGCATAGTAACTGAAAGTACAGAATGTTTCAAAATAAAAAATGACAATCCCTTTCACAAGTATGAAAGGGTCCTTTTCTAAAAGAGGCTGGGGAGAGATTCTATTGAACTTCCTTAAGATGATGCTTGGTTTTCAATACTTTGCCCCAGAATATGCAGTTTGGATGGAGTGAAACACATTAAGAAGCTGGCATTGCTTAAACACAGATTTTGCTGAGAAAACTCTCAGCTGATCCCTACAGGCAGATGTATCTCAGGAAAGCAGCCTATACCAGGGGTCTCCAACCTTAGCAACTTTAAGATTTGTGGACTTCAACTCCTAGAATTCCTCAGCCAGTAAGCTGAGGAAGCTGGCTGAGGAATTCTGGGAATTGAAGTCCACAGGTCTTAAAGTTGCTAAGGTTGGAGACCCTGGCCTATACAAATAAACCTTGACTTACAATAGTTCATTTAGTGATTGTTCAAAGTTACAACAAACTGAAAAAAGTGACTTACAACTGTTTTTCATCCTTATGACCATTGCAGCCCTCCATGATCATGTGATCAAAATGCAGGCATTTGGCTCCTGACTCACATTCATGACAGCTGCAATGTCCTGGGGTCATGTGTTCACCTTTTGTGACCTTCAAACCAGAAAAGTCAATGGGGAAACTTAATAAGCACATTAGTAACCAAACAATTGCAGCAATTCACTTTATAATGGTGGCAAGCAAGGGTGTAAAATAGAGGCAAAACTCACTCAACCAATGTCTCACTTAGCAACAGAAATTTTGGGCTCAGTTTTGGCCGTAAGTCAAGGAGTACCTGCCCTTCTACAGAGAGATCGTCCTTGCTTGTTTAAACTGGAAATATGCAAGCAGGGCGATACCAGATTGCTTAAGGCAAGATACACCCAATTTTTCTCCATCATCCTCTTCCCTTCAAAAGAAAGAATCTAATGATATTTTTAACGCAATTTACTGCAGGAGATAATCAGTACATCTTCCTTTTATAGATCCATGTATTATCCTGGGCAAATGAATTAATACTAGGGTTCATAGGAAGAAAGGGAAACACAACATTACTCCTATAAAGACAATATTTGACAGGCGCTGAAAACAGGGGATGCTTGCTCTTTACAAACCAGCTATTTTGCCAGCAATTGCCACTGTGCATAATCTTCTGAGACCTACTTCTCACTACATATTTCACACAAAGCCTTGATGATTGCATTTGTCATGAACTTTGCAGGGCAGGAGGTGAACATAAAAAGTAAGCAATTCAGAGATCAGGGCCATGCGTAACACAGCACCTTACCCAACCAATTGTCTCATTTGATCCTTGGTGATTGATTAAATTTTAAATTCACATGTTAATATAATCCTGCTGCAAAGTAAATTAAGTACCATTTGCTTGTGTGTTTTGTCAATTGTAAAAATGCTACTGGTTGATATTCATTTTCTGGGCTTCTAATTGCTTCCTGCTCAAACGATGGAGCAGAAAGTGAAAATTAAAAACTTGCATCCATGAAATATGTAAGAACCAATCTATTATTTTTACTTATTAGGAGAGGCAATAAAGGATCCAGACATTTGAACATGGAACTTACAGTTACTAGACAGCAATTTCCATTTATGTTAACCTAAGCACCTTCCTTCAGGGATAGAATATAAATGTGAAAAATAACATAAACAATTAATCTTAAAGCCATTCTTCCTTGACATTTTGTCAAAAGTTTGTCCAGAGCATTTATGTAGGTGGAGCATGTGCACGACAGCCATGATACAAATAAAAAAGAGTGGGGTCCATATGAGCTGATTGTGGTTGCCATCTGTTTTTTGTTGGTGGCTTTTTGTGGGCGGGGGAGAAGACATAGCAAAAATATTACACACCTACCTTGATTCATAGTTCTAATATGCATGTAAGTGTTCAATCCACCAACTAGGTTAAAAGACAAAGGAACTGAGGTTTGGGGGTTTTCTAAGCATAACTCAATTTCTTGCGGTTTTCCTTGGGGTCATCTTTCTTTCCATCTGCAGTGCTCAATTCCAATTCTGAAAAGGACATTTCAACAGGCAACTTGTAATGACACCATAGGTGTCTGCTTTGAGAGATATATATAAAAAATATTTCTAAACACTTTAAGAATAGGGGTTTTTTTTTCTTTTTGCTTCTTAGGCTTTATTAATTCTACGGTAATTTTTAACTGAACATTGTCTATTGTCTATTGATATAGAAGAAGCCATTTATGTAAATGTTAAATACTAGGCACTTTCCTAGTGGTCAGGCAGAAGTGAAGTATTTCAACTTTATGCTACTGCTGCTTATTTATCTGCTCATTAACTTCAGAATTGGTATTCAGCAGGTTCTGCCCAGTTTTGGAAAACTGGTAGCGGAAATTTTGAGTGGTTCGGAGAACCAGCCAATGCCACCTCTGACTGGCCCTGCCCCCATCTATTCTCTGCTTCCCGAATCCGAGCTGATCGGCTGGGTCTTTTTTGTTGCCCTGCACAGGAAAACAGAGCTGGAAAACAGGTTAATGGATGGGGAGGGAATGGGGATTATACAGTATCCTTCCCCTGCCACACCCACCAAGCCACGCCCACCAAGCTACACCCACAGAACTGGTAGTAAAAAAAAATTGAATCCCACCACTGATTAATTAATTTAATACAGTAAATATATTTAAAATTAGATTATATCAGTGTTTCTCAATCTCTGCAATTTTGAGATGCTGGCTGGGAAATTCTAGGAATTGAAGTCCACAAACTTATAGTTGATGAAACTGAGAAACAGTGGATTATTGAAGCATAAGGTCTGCTGTGTTTTTAGGCAATCAAGAAAAGGAATCAGAAAGCTGACTTTAAAAAAAAAACAAAACATAGTCTTCTTTGAACTTGTCAGAATTAGTTATAGAATGGATCCAGACTCTACAGTGTATCTCCGCTGAATATTATTTGATACAGTTCAGCTGTATCCCATATAAATGGCAAAGTTGCAGTCTAATTTTATTACTTCTTAATGTAACTATCACGTTGTATAGGAACTTCCAGTACAGCTGATTTAGACGGTGTCCACTGTGGTTTTGTACCTTGTTTCTAGTTAGATACATCGAAACTATGTACGTCAATAAAGCCCAGCTCCAAAATGACTGCATATTTTGTGAATATGTTTTCTCGGTTCTGTCATTGTTTAAGATTCTGAATGGAATTGCATCTGGAGTTACATTGTATATGAAACAGTAATTTTGTAAACTTATGGAATCAAACAACTAATACACATGAAAGTTTCACAGGAAAAGAATGTGGAGTGGAGTGAATAGAATATTGGCCTTCAACTGTGAAAAAAAAATGGCACTGGAGTCCAAGAAGAGAGAATAAAGTAGGAACCTTCCAGCAAATTAATATTATTTTGGCTCAGCTTGTTTCAACTTCATTTCTGAAATTATGCCTAGGATTGGCTCTATCCATAGGCAGAGGGAAGCAATTGTTTGGTTTATGATTCATGAATTTATTACATTTTTAGATTCTCTACAGCGACCATCCAGATTACAGCTGGGTAATGTTAAATTAGTTCCTTTCTCTCTCTAGAAGTCCTGACAAGTTTGGTATGAAATTAACTAGAAGGAAGAAAAGAAACTGCATATTATACCATTTCCAACTTTGATATTAGGCTTGGGAGATCAAACTGTATTCATAACATTACATTTCAAAGCCTTTCACAACTTTTTTTTAAATATACCTTTACATTCTGTATTTTTGAGTGATTGTACCAATGACCTTTACTCTGAGGAGAACTAGCTCTCAAATAATTAGAAATGCAGTTAATTCAGTAATCTTTCATAAGATACATAATCTTCCTTCTAGTTGAGCTGTGCCCACAGAATATTGTGCAAAAGAATAGAGAAAGGGGAAAAATTGAAAATACCTGCGGGGCTGGGGGGAAGAGAGAGAATAAACTGATGGGGTAAGATGGATTACTTGAATTTTCCACCAATCATGGAATAACACATTGGCTAAAGCATTGATTGATGAAGTATTTAAGTCGTCAATCTCACATCACAAGCCTTTTTACAAATGGCTGCAGAAAGGGCCTGACAAGATGGGGGTATCAATGGAAGTTGGCTTTGCTACAAAATATAAGAAAGACTTCTGGTCCACAATTTGCTCTCTGGCAATTTGCTCTCTGGCAAGATGTTCAATAACCATTTTCAGTGGCCACTTTGCCACCAAATGTTTCACTTAAAATGTCGGTATTCTTTACTTAGGATTGCTGTCTACCTCCAAGCGTATAAGCCTTTAGAATAAGGATATTTACTTTCTTTGAGGCTGGGCTAGAAGATTATGCTTTATTTATGCAGTCATTTCCAGTTGAATGGAATTTTTTAAAAGTAATGTATACTTTTTGCCTCTTTATATCTATTAGAATATATTACACTTTTCTAATTTTTGTTTACAAAAAAATTATGCTCGGCTATCCTCACTTAACTACAAGGTGTTAAGTAGTGAAAATTAAGAAATAAACATCTACTCAGAATATTTACAAAGAGCATAAAGTCAGGGAGGAAAATAATGTGGAATTAGCACTGCTTGATCCAATGCAATATTAATGTTGGTTGCAATTCATATGAATATGGTGGGTAGATAGAAATTCTCCAATAAACTATTCTCAAAACCTCAGAATTTTCTAAATTTTTCAAAGGGTTTGAAACTCTGGAATTCATTAAATGCAACTTGTTAGGGATAACATTGTTTACCCTAACTGGTTTAGGTAAAATAATAAATATGTAATCATAGTTTGTAAGTTAAAGTGTCTGCAACTTTAAATATAGGAAAGTAATTAAGGGAGTGGTTGTGAAAGCACTTTAAAAGAAGCAAGACGACAGCTTGCTCTCTCTCTGGCTTTGATGATCCCTAATTACTGCATGGACTCAAGACTGCGTTACTCGAACAGGAGAGATAAACAAAGGACTGATTTGTAAGTGAACTGACATAGGATATTCTATATGGACTTTACTAACTGAATATCCTTGAATTGACTGACTAAATGATACATGACTATTGGACTGTTATTTTGACTATGCTATGAACTCATAATGGAATAAACTATATTTTTGATAGCACAAGCGTATCTGTTATTTTTACTGTATGTTAATAAACATACAAAATTATCTCACTCATTTATCTGTGTGCCTATCTGACTAACGCTGCACATTCTGTTTAGCTTGTCTCCTTAACCCTGGTTGGGGAACCCAGGCTTAACACAACTGATCCATCCCATCCATCTTATCTGTTACTTGTGAAAAGCGATATGTAAAATTTGAGTGATCAATTCATGCTTCTCTTGGTGTCTAAGAGAGTGTAGCAAACCTCTAGATCAGGAGTGTCAAACTCCACTTCATTGAGGGCTTCATCAGGGTTGAGAGTTTGACTTTGGGGGGCTGGGGTGGGTGTGGCCAGCTTGATGTCACTCGTGTTGTGGTGACCTGAGCGCTCTGTCAGTGAAAACGGGCTCTCAAGCTCCATTTCCAGCTGTGACAGCCTCCTGAAACCCTCTGCTAGTAAAAACAGAACTCGGGAGGCTGGTGCCTTGTTGTTTCCAGGGTGGCCCTGCAGATCAGACCTAGGCACCTCGTGGGCCATATGTGGCCTGTGGGCCTTGAGTTTGACACCCCTGCTCTAGATCCACTTGTTGTAAGTACAACTGAAGCAACCTTCAATTATGTCTAAATATAAGAAAGACCTTGCCCATGGCACATGGAGAACTTCCTGCCTACAGCTGTATTACTACAGTATAAGATCCTTTTTACTCTTAACATTGTTCATTAACAGTAATTGTTGATTATCTGCGGTACATGAATATGGTGTCAGTATTCAACAATATCATTGACAATTAATATCTACATAAAATCCACTTTCTTTGCTCACTTTGCTCACTCAAGTCATACTAGTATTAATACCAATAATGGGCAGCAGGGAGTAAACAGGAATAAATTGGTAGTTGGTCATGCATCTGTCTCATTAACCATAGTTGCAATATGGTAACTTGATTAATCATTAAAAAATAAATCACATTAAATCGCAATCCCATTCATTTTTGCAGTTGGTATTTTAGTTTAACCAGTTTTGAGTAATCAAGTGCCTACTTCACTGTAATTCTGGACTTTTAATTTCTTACTATGTGCCCCATTGTAACTGATCTTACTGTCCTAAGGAGGAAAAAAACAAGCAGAAATAAGCAGTGATATATTGATGTGACTGCCTTTCAGTTCCTTATTAAAATGATGAAAGTAAAGTGCTCTCTTTAAATTACCAAGAATACTACACTCATGTTTCTCTACTACATCCTGTATATGCCAGAGTTTTCTGCTGAAATTGGAGCGGCAATACACAGCTTTGCAAACGGAAGAAATGGGAATTTTGCATCCATATGTGCATAAAAAACACCATCAGCATAAAAGAAACCCATTCCCAATGACAGTTGCTCATTGAAAGTCATTTTGGCACATGAGTGACCACAAGGAGCAAGACGATCCGGTTACCAGGGAATGTCTGTCTAAAGTTTATCTACAGGAAGGTCAGGCTGTACGATGGCTCATAAAATTCTTCTCACACTTAGAAAGCTTCTGAAGCCATTCACACAAAGGATACCCTCTATCAAAATGCAGCTCTTTTTTAGCTCTCATAATTGAAGGTCTGCTCCTGGCTGGGGCTGTTCATTTATTCAGTAAACATAAAGAATATGCAAGAACTTACAGAAAGGGGATAAAGTACATAACAGTCAATCATCTCTCTTTTTGATAGGCAAAGAGATCGAAAATGAAATGACAATGGTTATTACAGGTACCACTATTCACTTAGTAATTGTGACTTTTGATCATGTTTCATGCTTACAACCATTGCAACATCCCTCTAGACCTAGGATCAAAACTCAGACACTTGACAACTAGCTCATATTTATGACCGTTGCAGGGTCCCGGGGTCACGTGATCACGTTTTGTGACCTTCTGACCAGCAAAGTCACTGGGGTAGCCACATTCACTTAACAACCATGTTACTCATTTAACAACTGCAGGGATTCACTTAACAAGTGTGGCAAGAAAGAAAGGTCATAAAAAGGAACCAAACTCACTTAACAACCTGTCTTCTACTTAGCAACAGAAATGCTGGGCTAAATTGTGGTCACAGTTAAGGATTACCTGTAGAAATCAGTGTAGAAATATTCTTAAAAGAGGACTATGAAAATGTTATAAGCCAGCGTAAGAACATTATTGCTAAAGGAGTGAGTAGCACTAGGCAGCAGTGTGGTGGAGGGGCAACCTGGGTAATTGACTCAGGTTATATCTCAGGCAGTTCAAATGAATATAAATATGTATTGCAAACTTAAGCGCTCTACAAAAATCTGAGTTGCTAATGATCAAGAGAAATGCATGGGAATGAAGGAGGTATTTAAGGTGAACTGGACTCAGATCTCTTACAGGCACGCAGGCAGTCATGACTTATGATGTGTTTGACCATTCCCTTGGGCTGAGCCTGGTCATCTGCTACAGTTGCTCCTTCATCATCTCTGAGGGCAGGCATCAAACTTATTAAAGTAAATGTCCTTTGGGAAAGAGCTTTAGGGTATTGCAAATGTATTTATGGATGGCATGGTGATGACTCTAATGATGAGAACTGGTGATAACTAGTTATAAGACTCTCATCATAAGTTAAGATACTTTAGCCCTGTTTTGTAAATCTTATTCAAATTCTATCTATCATCTATCTATCTACCCGCCTACCTACCTACCTACCTACCTATCTATAATCTATCATCTGATTTTTAACCTTAGTCTTGGCTTTTCTGTAAATCCAACATGAGTAAAACATAAGCAAAGAATCTTCAGTGGGCCAAATCAGCAATGATTCATTTGTTCCAAGGGAAAATGAATTTGTCAGCCAGGGACTCACTCTCAAACATTTGATTTTAACTTAGTTGGAAGGATCTCATTTGAGATACAACCAAAGTCTTGCCATAGAAAGTGTTTGTCACTAGGAGTGAAATACTATACACGTTTTGATGAATGAAATTATGGGCTGTGAGTTTTATGTATTTTGTAATGTTTATTTATATGCCTTTGCATTGTTTTCCCTTATTTTTAAAATTGTTATGTTTGCTTTATTTGTAACTCATGCAGAGCAATATACTGTATATGAGGCTGGCAGCTAAATAAACAAACAAACATGGAACTCATACATTTGGACTAATCCAGATGTGTCCTTTTAGGTGCTATATAAGAGAAGACTTATTGCTTTGATTTAATGATGGTGGTCTTCATAAATCATAAATCTGATATTTTCAAGCAATGGTAGACTGAATGTATCTAGTTATTTAAAGCCCTTGACCTAGTATAGTATTGATGTTTAGCATAAAGCTGCCTGAATACTTAACGAACAATAATTGAACCAATAATTTCATGTGTGTGTGTGTGTGTGTGTGTGTGTGTGCATGCACGCACGTGCATGCACATGTATGCGTATGTACACATCTGGAAAATACAGAGGAAAGAATTGTGGCTGTCACAACAGTTGATGCAATGGCGTTTTCACCACATATCCAGTTCACTGGATATCCACCAATTGCCAAGCACTCAGAATGTTGTACAAAACACAATTCTAACAGACTGTATAGGAACCATCAGATATCATCTGCACCTGGTCTGAATGGAACAAGTTAAAATAGTAATGTTTTAAATTGGATTTCTTAATTCTTATAGCCAAGCTGTAATATACCTCTTAAATACCTTAAGCCTCCCAGCCAACATCCATAGTTGCACTAATCTACATCAGGGGTCTCCAACCTTGGCAACTTTAAGACTTGTGGACTTCAACTCCCAGCTGGCTGAGGAACTCTAAGAGTTGAAGTCCACAAGTCTTAAAGTTGCCAAGGTTGGAGACTCCTGATCTACATTAATCTATTTTATATTTCAGAAATAAAAAATGAAAAGAATGGTGACAGTTGAGAAGCACCCGAAAGAGAATCTTGCAGAATTAGCATTCCCACAAAATTACCTTCTTCTCTATCATCTATGCTACATATGTTCAAAAATTAAATGACTATTCTGGAATTCCAGTTCTGAATTTGCACAGCAATCAATGGTTACTATATTTCTACCAATTAGTTAACTAATAGTTAAACTACCATTTTACAGCTGATGTTTATTCTGAGGCCAGCTTATAGAAGATACGATTTTTTTTAAAAAAGTATTATTTGTCACTGACATACAATAAGACAATAGTTTCTTATTTAAAGTTGCAGTGCAGTTGTTTTCTTGGGTATTTAATATCACAAGCATGCTGATGATATCATGTGAAACTTAGCTGGTGCCATATAGCCAACACTGTTTGCTTGCAACTATGGAAAGATTTGTATCTCCAGCCACGCAATACAAAATAACTTCAAGAGTAGAAAAGAAGGCAAACGTTTGCTTATTAAACTCTTTATGAGTTCCCCAGCTGACTAAATCCATTAAGATAAACATAACACCATTTCCCTAGCCCAACAATATCTCCAAATAAATACTACAATATTATTCTTTCTTGTTTTCCTGAGTCCTGGCAGGTTATGCAAATAAAGCTATGGTAGCACCCAAAGAAGTGGTGTGTGCCAATCTTTCTCAATATGATGTCTATCCCAATGTTGTGGAAGTAGCATTCTTAGATTCCCAGGCAAATTTTATGCTACCTGGGACTTCTTGAAGTTACAGCTTCCAAACATCTTACTGCACTAAGATGCATAGGAACTATATACCATCCAAATACCACTGAAGAATAATATTGGAGTATTATTATCTCCTTTCCCAAACATGACTGACATCAAAAGCTGTTGCAATTGATGAAATGAGCTGCAGCTCACAAAGGTTTGTGCTGTCAACTCATAAAACATTTTGTATATATGTTTTATAGTTGACAACAGAAAGAAGGGGGGGAGTTTCAAAGAGCAGGCAACAGTGTGGAATCAAAAGTACATTCCATTCATATTTTCTTCAAAGACTGATTAGATAGCTGAAGTTTCTGCCACAAAAAAATCTAATTGGAGAGCATGATTGATTACTCTTGGCTATGGACATTTTTCATTGGATGATACACCCAGAGAGGTAGGGGGGGAGCAGGATCAAGGGTGACAGTGAATTACATATCTCAGAGTTGGCATCGCCCAGGTTAGTGCCGGTAGAATATTAACTTCAAATAAATCCTCTTTAGTTTTAGGAGTGTGGCTCAAGGCTCATGATTTAATTGGAGTAACTGCCGGAATCCTAATATGTGCCTTTTAATCAACTTTGTTAGTCATAAAAGGTGCTGCCAGATTCCTTCAGATGCCTACCATTATAGTGGCTCTCAACCTGTAGTCCATGGCCTGGTGGCTGCTATGTCATCACAGAGGGTCTGCGAAGGCTTGAAGAAATGTTATGATTTAAATCCTGAGTTAATTCTTGGGGGTTTGTGGCCATGGTCCATGGCCACAAAAGGTCTTTAAAGGAGGGGTCTGTGGTGAAGAAAAGTTTGAGAATTATATTTTTTAAAATAAATTTTTTATTTTTATATTTTAAAAAACATCTCTTTTGGCAAACAGTATGGTTACAGGTTTTTCCATTTAATACAAATATGACCATAGTTACATATTCATCTTTCTTACTCAATTTCATATCACATTGTTACTTATTCTATTTTCCTTTGAATGTTCTCAAATATCAAATTCATTGCACTTATTTATCCAATTGCAGTTCATATCTTGACTTATTTCATTTTTCTTAAAATATTCTCATATCTTATTTTACAATATTATCTAAAATTCTTATTTCATTTCTGCATTCATTACACATTATTGCAGAGTTTTGCAGCATTAATTCAGTGCTAGAAAAATAAACACAGATGGCTGATGCTTCATTTAACATCTTTATAAACATAAGTAGATTTTACAAACCAGTTGTCGATTTCTCCAAACTCAAACAGAAATATGTTGCAAGTTCAGAGCAGAGCTCCAGCTTTCAGCAAGCAAGTTAGTTTCATCTTCAATAGACAGACTCAGAGCTCAACATAACTTCAGAGTTACAGAGCTTCACATAGCTGCAGAATTGCAGAGCTTTATGTAGAACCACTCCTAGGCTACTTTTAATTTCAGTTTCCAGCCTAGGCTACTTTTAGTTTCAGTTTCCAGCCTAGGCTACTTCTAATTTCAGTTTCCAAACTATTCTCATTGGCTGATTTAGTTGCCATGCCTATTCATTGGCTGACCTTGTTACCATACTCTATTCCAGTTCATGGATATACTCTTGACACACATATCGCTTTTATCTTTTACATTTGCAATTTGTTCACATGCTGTTATTCTATTCAATATTTAAAAAGCTTGAGAATTATAGATTAACATATTTCTCCTCCTTCTGTGCCAAAAGAAATACCAGCCAACTGTGCTTATCAGGGCAGGTTTTAATCTTCTCTCTACAAGCCCAGTTCCAAATACTTTTCAGATAAAGATCCCTTTGTGATATTTCCAAGTGGTAACTCATACTGACACCATACTTGGAGTAGCCTTCTCTATCAACAAAACAACCTCTCCTTTCTTTCTAATGGAATTACTCTAACTCCCAAATTATTCTGGCTACTCTTTTCCACTGCTTTTATCTTACAGGTATGTAGGTGCTTCCAGTCCAAAATTTAGTCAACACGATGCATCTGGGAATCATCAAGATGTGATCATGAAGGACAAGCCGAACTTGGATTAAGAAATCCAGAAAGAAAAATGCGAAGGAAAAAGAAAGTAGCTGAAATATACAAACCATCAGATTGGCTATCATGGTTTTAGTAACCAATTATGAGAATGTACATTTTTGTTACTTTCCCATTAAATCAACATTTCCCTGCAACATACAAATTATAACATAAGCAATGCTTGACAGGGGTGCTTTGTGTCATACATTTTATATTCAGCAAATCTTTATCATAAGAAAACAATGTTTTTGCTCAAGATTAGTTTTTTTTTCCAAGCATAGGCATGGCATTTAATCTATTTTCAAAGAAAATGTGTATACTTCTACTGTGACTCTTTAGTGATAGTGATACGCTTTATCTCTCGGGCTTGCCCGTGCATTGCATGATACAAAAACATATACTACAAAACTGGATCTTTTATCATTCACTTAGCTTAGAATGGCCCTGTTTATCCTACTTATGGGAATTCCTGTCAAAATAGCAGCCTTCATAATAATAAAAAGACACTTCCAATAGCACAGTACAATAAACTTCATCTTTGGCTTGTGTTTGGCTTTTGTTTTATCAATACGTTTAACTCTAGGAAATGAATTTCATTGACCCTTTGTAGTTCTCTTTGAAAAGCCACTCCTTTTAAAAAAAATTGAACTTTTTTTAAAAGTAGGTGGAAAGAGATTCTATCCTACCCTTGAGACTGAAAAGGCAAAAAGCTTTTTATCTGGTTTCCAGAAGAGTTCAACATATACACCTAAATTGGATTTAATCCTGATATTGTTGGAGGGTGTTTTGATAGTATATGAATGGTAATAACAACAGAAAATTGTGCCATCTATATAAAATCATGTTGAAAGAATTCATTTAACTAGAGCCAATCCTAAAATTTGTGTTGACTACCTTAAGTCAAACAGAGCACTCAAAGCTAGCCAAATTATGTTGGCAATTGAAATCGAAAAAAATCCCTCATACAAATTCTCCTAAAATGATGCAGTAATATATTGAGAAGCTAAAAATGTGCTACCTATTCATAATGATATACAAAATATCCTGAGGCAACTGTTTCCTTCCATATGAAGGTAGCGATAATCCCAGATGTACTATTACAGAAGTAACTGTTTAGCTCCAAACAGTGAAAACAATTTCTGAATGTAATGTCTAAATCCTGTCTTTAAATTCATCTCTCTCTTCATACCTTGATAAAGTTGGTGAATCCTAAATTAAATCACCTTTGCCACTGTATCAACCTAGTTCAACACTAGTTCAAGATTGCTGCCATTGGATCATTGTTTTATATTGCTCCAAGTAGGTTTCATTACTCTGTGATGAGCAAGTTGGGTATATTATCATCTCCAAATGATTTAGGTTTCCAGACAAATGACCTAGCCTTCCAATGTACCATCTACTCAACTATCTTCTACATTTTTAGCCATGAGGTTCTCCTTGATCATATGACTTTGTACCATCAATATATCTTAAAGGAGGTGGTGAGATTATCATGCTGTTGAGTAAAAGGGTATAAAGATTTCCCTGTGGGTCATATCTAACTCTAGGGCATAATGCTCATCTCTGTTTCTTTGCTAAAGGAGCCAGCCAATTAGAATAGAATAGAATAGAATAGAATAGAATAGAATAGAATAGAATAGAATAGAATGGAATGGAATGGAATGGAATGGAATGGAATGGAACGGAACGGAACAGAACAGAACAGAACAGAATAGAATAGAATAGAATAGAATTCTTTACTGGCCAAGTGTGATTGGACACACAAGGAATTTGTCTTGGTGCAAATGTTCTCAGTGTACATAAAAGAAAAGATACATTAGTCAAGAATCATAAGGTACAACACTTAATAATAGTCATAGGGTACAATAAGCAATCAAATCATACTAGGAAACAGTCAATAGGTACAAGGTGAATCATGCAGTGATTGGAGTGTCCCACAGCTGCTCATGGTAAAGACCTTTAAGTATCTTTTACTGTTGTGTAGCAATTGTTCAAAGACAATTTCTGTGATCATGTGGCCAGCATGGCTATAAACCAAAGGCATACAGAATGCTGTTCCCTTCCCACCAAAGTGGTACCTATTAATCTCTTTGCATTTGCATCCTTTCAAATTGCTAGGTGGGCTTTCAAACTGCTAGGTGGGCTGAGGCAAGTAATGGGAGCTCATCCCATTGCATGGAGCTCAGGTCTTAAACCCAGGTTGTCAACTCTCCATCTGAGAAGCTCAGCATCTTTAACCACTGAGCCATCATGCCCCTAACTGCTGAGCTAACCTAGGTTTAATTATTTTTATTTTGCTAAACAAGGAAACAATTATGAGAGCTACAGTTTTTGGTCTTATCATGACAGGGCAACAGTCAGAAAAGAAATACAATTGCTGCTACCCACATCAGTACAAAAAAAGAACACCTCAAAACATTCCCTCGCCCAAGATTCCTGCAGCACTGTATTGAAAACAACAGGTGCACACAGCAGATGGTGGGTGCACAAGGAAAGAGCAGACACAACATGCTATTTACATATCCATTGGCCAGTGTTTGATTTATTTCCAAAATTAGAATTTGATACATTCTTTTAGTTTATAATACATTTCTACTGAAATTACGCTCCCTCCAGAGCAGTCCTGAACCATAAACATTGGCACCAGAACAAGTGAAGAGATAAGACTTTGTAAATAATAATCATTCTTCCAACCCTTAACTCTGAACATTGCTTCATTTTTCCCAATCTAATTCCAACCATTTGATGCCTGCTGTTTTTTGCTTGATGTCAAGGTTGGCATAACATGACCTGATCAATAATTGCCCTACATTAAGCCGTTTATTTCTCCCAAGTCCCAATCTGGCTTTGCAAATCTTTTTTTCATTTTTGATTCATTAGAAGAACAATTACAAGGAAAGACCAGGAAACCTATGTTCCCTGCTCATCTCCAATATATTTTGAATACTATGCATCATATCAGCATTCGGGCTAATATGATTTTTCCAGTGTCATGGATCTTTTCCCATCTTACTGTGAAGCAAAACAAAGTTGTAAATCAAAGGTGTGACTCAGAGGCAGTGCAGAAGAAGGATTTAAGTTGTTCTCTTAATCTAATTTAACTCAAGGAACTTCTCAAGTTATAATGTTATAAAGTGTTTGGATAATATTGAACGTTATCTGGGGAGTATGTAATAAAACAAAAGTATCTGTTGAAATCTCCATTTATATGTCTTTTTGATAAGGTGAGATAGTCATTAAGTTTTCTTAAACTTAACTTTACAGATGGAAATTGAGACAGAGAATCTAGTTTCTCCAAAAACTGCTAGAATATTTCCATGGAATGAAATGGAAGTGGGCTGGTCCCATAGCAAGAAGAACTGATGGCAGGTGAACAGGGGAAGTCATAGAATGGATCCCATTTGATAAAGTGTCCACAAAAGAGACCTAAAACAAGATGAATCGACAACATCAGCAAGTATTGCAGGCCCAATTGACGAAAGAAAGCTCAGAACTATATTGATTGGAAACATGCAGAAGAGGCCTTCATCCTTTAGTGGATAGACAATGGTTAAAATGATGATCTCAGTGGTGTGGAACATAACAGCATTTAAACACAAAACTTGGAAATTTCATGCAACCGAAAAGCAAATATCTGAGCACAGATTGACACACAACTGGCTTTAAGATAGTTTTACTGTTTTAACTGTGCCTTCATTACTGAACAGAACCATTATGTGATATAAGAAGAAGACTGAATAAGTGAAGCAGACTACTCTATATAATACTGTGAAAGACGGTACATGGAGATACATTCACAAATAATTTTTATCATGAACTGATTGCATTCACAGTTTTCCTATTAAAAGTAGATGGTGTGATATATGCCTACCACTAGTCAAAATGCTACTTTTGCGTGCAACCAAGAATAACATATTGCCTCAGAGCGCCCAGAACCACAAATGTAGCACCTGTCACTGATTCATTAAAGTAGCCATATCCTTTCCTGCATCTGTTTCAACATCTGCTCCTACTACCTGATCCTTGAAGCCGAAGGCTGATTGGAGAAGTTATCAAGTCGGGCTGCACATTCCAAATAATTTTTTTAAAAAACTGAATTCAAAACACTGCACAATCAGACAGAATAACCAGTGATGGAATGCAATACATCAAATTTGTGCCTGGGTGAGACATCTATTTAGGTCTTTCTAATCTGCCATTCTATATCCTACTCAGTATATTTCAATATGAATAATACAAAAATGGTGCAATAAATGCCTCTTTGAATATACAATGTGGTTCACAATTTAATAGCAATGACATTTAGACTTATATACCACTTCACAGTGCTTTTCAGTGCTCTCTAAGCAGTTTATTGCCCCAACAATCTGGGTCCTCATTTGACTGACCTAAAAATGATGGGAGATGGGTCATCCTTGAGCTAGTGAAAATCAAACTGCTGGCAGTGAGCAGTGAGTTAGCTTGCAATGCTGCATTCTAACCACTGCGCCATCATCGGATGAAGTCCATACATTAGAATAAAGTGTATATATATATATGTATATGTATATGTATATGTATATGTATATGTATATGTATATGTATATGTATATGTATATGTATATGTATATGTATATGTATATGTATATGTATATGTATATGTATATGTATATATATGTATATATATGTCTGGCATTCAGCTTTGTTCGGGTATTTTCCCACGTGGTGCTTTTAAAGTTGTAGCAACGTTTCAGCAGAATCTCATCTGCCATCATCAGGCTTCTGTATGGTGTTTGTCTGTGCCAGACATGTAAGTACCCGCGAAAACTTAAGAAAACATGTATATATATATATATATACACTATATATGTATATACAGGAAGTCCTCAATTTACAACTTACAACCTAAAAATTAAACAAAACATCAATTAGGATAACAGGGCAGTTATGGATTTAAATAAACTTATTTCTGTGTACTGCAAAGATAAAGCAATCTATAAATCTCTTACTGGCACACCTAGAAAAATTAATATTAAATTACCAATCTCAACCTAAAGATGTGATATCCCAAATGTGTATGTTGTTACATAAAATAAGTATAATAAACAGCAATCATTGTGGCAATCTGGGAAATTACTATCAATTGCTAGGCAGCAATTCATTAGAAATATTTGGCATCGTTAGCATTTAACCCTTTACTAACTACACAAACATCCCATAATTTCCTGTAAAATGCTTGAGGGGTTGTAAGCAGAAGGGAACTTTTTTCCATCTTTGTTGGAAAAGTATGTGAAAAGTATTAGATTTGGGAGGAAAAAGTTTTGAACAAACAAGGATTATTTTTTACCCAAATTAGAATTATGCATATTTGATAGAGAAAATATGGACTTCAATAGCAAGAAACTTATTATATTTTTACTTTTGACAGCTAAATTATTGATCACTTGGCAATGGAGATACTTGAATAATTTATCAATTGCACAATGACATGGTAAAATTTGGTCAGTAGCTTTACTTGTAAAAGTATCAGACAAAGTTTGTATGTTAAAGTAATTCCATCATTCCCTTGGAGGGACTCAGATATTTAAAAAAAAAATAACAAGCCTTCTGTCTGCTCATAGGATATGTAGAAATCATAACATAATTTGTAAAGAGTGGGGAAAAAAGCATGAGGCTAAATTGGCACAATGCCAATACAATATTTTGTTACTATTCAATAATTCTTGTATTATTAATAAGTGGAGAAAAGTTGATTTTGGAAAGACATATTCTGGATGATTACAAAGTATTATAGCTGACTAGTTTTTGAATGCATTTATCTCTTGACTTGTCCTAAAATACAAATCTTTATGGTAAACTGAACAGTGAGCCTTGAAAAGTGCTTGCAGATTACAAGAAGAGATTATTATCACTTTGTACAATAATTAATGGAAAATGCAATAGAGGTAACAGAATTGAAATAAAGTTAACAGAATAACAGAGTTGGAAGGGACCTGGGAGGTCTTCTAGTCCAACCTCCTGCTTAAACAGGAGATCCTGTACCATTTCGGACAAATGGTAGTCTAGTCTCTTTTTAAAAGCCTCCAGTAATGGAGTACCCATAACTCACACATCAACCAAGTCTCCTTTTCTTTGTCACTATTATAGAAACCTTATTCCTCTATGCCCCATTTTATAGAGCTAACACTAGCATCGTTTAAAAACAGAAATCTGAAGACTTACCTGTCCTAATCTCACTGAAAACTGTGAGCCCAACAAAGAAGGCCTTACTTTCTATTTCACCCATGGCTAAATTTGAGGGGAGCAAGGAGAGGAAAATTTCTGTAGAGAATTCACATTCTCTTACAGATTGGTTGAATTTTAAAGGGTTATTTGGTCCTTTCGTTGCAAGTTTACCTCTTGTGATTTTCATTGAATGTATTTTTAGAGGTTTGTCTAAATTTAGAATGTTCTACATATTTATTTTTAACATATTTTAATTGGGTATTTTGAATTTGTAAAATGTAACTGTTTTATAAAGATTTCTGTCCTAAAATTCAGGCTTTTGAAGAAAATTGATTTTTCCTCCTCCTCCTCCTCCACTTTCTCCTTCTTCTAGTTTTTCTTATTGCTATACCACTTGATCCAAATACAGGTTTCTTTTCTTTTCTTTTCTCCACCCCATTTATATCGATATGTGTCAGAACGTGGGCTTTTACAAATGTATCCTTAAGCACAGGTATTCTTCCCAACTTTATTCCTACGATCAAACAAACCTGTATTAGATGTGTGCGTTACTGGGCACAAGACAAAAGTTTCCATTTTTATCAAAGTCTTCTGTCCTATGTTGATTGCATCTTGGCATTTAATATTATTTCAGTATGGTGGCTTTTGTATCTTTGATAACCATTTCGCTCTCTGTTATGTTCTGTGCATGGGTGCAAGGATGGAGACGAGCCAGTGAAGTGAACTTCAAACTCTTTATTTACATGTGAAAACAGCTCAGCTCATGGCCAAAATGGGCCCCTTTATATAGGCAACTCTTAACTTATTTAACCAATGAAAACACAGGGAGCGCTAGCTCCATTAACCAATGGGAGAGGCTCATTAATAGCCAATCAGATTCTCCTGAACGGACCAATCCGATGTCGCTATTATCGGCCAATCAGAAGTACAGGGCCAGGACCCTGCACTTTGCTTCAAGCTCTTAATAATCTTTATTAAGTATTTATTGATTCACAACACTCTCCTTGTGATACCTGAATAAGAATGAGTAATATTTCAGTCATTTATATTCCAAGAACTTTGAATTTGAGTAACAAGCACACTCTCGACTGCACCTTTTTGAGGCTTTCATTTGGTCAAAAAAAGTCACAAAAGCTTAATGTCAGATTATTATTTCTGGCATTCAGTCATCAGCAAATAACATTTTACCTTAAGATGTGATTCCCAGATACTAAGCACCAGAAATAATTGATCATCATGACTTTCCATTGTGAATTTCAACTTTCATTTTCTTTTCTGAACAGCACATTTAGTCAGTTACATGTACCAATTACTATGGTACATAAAAACAGAGTTGCTCTGGCTATTGTGTTCCTCAATAGATTTACTCTCAATGCTCTTTCTAGGACAAAGCCAGTGAATTAGAACTTTTAATGCTGTGCAGTGTGTGTGTCCTTCCCATCCAGCCCCATCCAGCAGCCGCCCGAGTTTCTGGATTCCGGTTGTAAGTTGAAATGGTGCAGTTGTAAAATTTTGTTAGGATTTTAGCATGAATTGAAGAACAATTCTGCCTCCTCCTTTCGTTTCTTATAGCTGTTTTCCTTCTCAGACTAACGGTCAATATAAATGTTAGGAGCGGGGTGAGAGGGGGTGGGCTTGGATTCAGTAAGCAAATTCATAAACATTCATCTAAAGTTGTGCTTGTGTTTTCTTTCAGGAAGGGGGGCAGTGATTAGACTCACCAAAGAATAGCACAAGAATACAAAACAAAGAATTCACATTCAAGAGCCTGTTGGAAGATGCAGAAACCCTCATGAGTATTCCTGCATAGAAGAGAGAATAAAAGCACTTGAACAGTAACTGGAACAGAAGGCTTGGTTTTGCCTACTGCTGTGGTCGGTATATCAGTGCTGAAATTGGACATTAATTAGCACTTTATTTGCTGTGTGCTCCTTTTCTTCCAAATATTTCCTTTGGGGCCATGGCAGCCATTTCCTGCCCTTTCATCTTTTTTTTTCCCCTAGTGATTGAACTATTAGCCTCCTGTACCTGTGATAGAATGAATATTAGCTACTTACAGGAGAACCAAAGAGCTAAACAGCCCAGGCCACATGTAGGAATAAAGGACCAAATTAAATGAAAGTTACGTCTGATGGACCTCAAGGAGAAAAATATCACATAGGGAGAAAGGAAAGATGGGAGGAAAGTCAAAATTCAAGTGTGAAAGTGATTTGTGAACATTTCTTTCTTTCTTTCTTTCTTTCTTTCTTTCTTTCTTTCTTTCTTTCTTTCTTTCTTTCTTTCTTTCTTTCTTTCTTAAATACTGTTGGGCCTTGCGGATGTTCTTAAGGTCTCAGTGGCTTGACAAGGACCTTATCATTTATGCAATGAATTTTTCTAAGCCAGATCCAAAAGGACAGAAAATTAAAAGCATTCATGGCTGTTTTCTTGAGCCGGGCAGCAAAGTGCAAAGCAGTGTAGCATATTCCAACAAAGCACTTAACCATGTAATTAAATCAGAAGCATTAGACTAGCTCATTTGAAATTAACTGGAGCTGCTTAAATGCTAGGCCTTATCATTATTATTCATTTATATAGCACATTGAGCATTCAGAATGCTATACTGCCCTTATCGGATTTATCCATGGTCATTATTATTCCCATTTTATACTTCAGGAACTGGGAATGAAAGACACCAAACCTTGTCCAAGTCTACCTAGTGTTCTTCAAGCCCATCCATTGTACTATGTCACACACATTTAAATCTCTTAAATATTGAATAACAAAGAAACTTTGTTTTTAAATACTTCAAATGAGAGAGTTATGTAGTTTGATCATGGATGTATGGAGAACTGTGCAGCGATAAATTATAGGCAACCATGAATCCATGCTGACTGCATTATATTTTTTAAAATACATATTATTTTGTTTAAAAAAATGAAAACATACAAATGCCAAAATCCATCTTTCTAATATGTATTGTAATATGGTTCATGTAATTGTAATAGGGTTCATGATTTAGAAGAGTACTCACAAAAATTGCATGCCTAGGTGCAATTGTCTGTATCTGTGTATACACAAATATAGAAACATACTTTCATGAATTAAATTATGGTACACCCAAGGAGCAATTTATCTCTACCTGCCCACTTTCTCAACAATTTAACTTCAAATGAAAGTCCCTTCTTAGATTCATTGAGATTATTATAATGGATTATTATTTTTTTTTTTTACTAATCTTTCTGGAGGGGATTATTTTAAATTCAGGATCATCTTTCTTTCCGGTAATGCAATAATTGGCAAAAGGTGTGCATACAGAAAAATTCACACAATTCAAAATGTTTATGAACTTGCATATGCATTTCTTTCTATTTTATTCCATATGAGTAAATAGAGCAAATGTACTCTTTTACTCCAGATTATTAAATGACTGTAGAAAATAAACTAGGCTTCCTTTAAAGGGAAATGGTAGCAAAAATGAAAAAGAATAAGACTGGCCATACCTGAAAAAGCCAGGAGTATCATAAATCAATGACATTTCTTGATCTCAAAGACAGAATGGAAATTACCTCAGGCTGTTGATTCCAAAGATGGGGCCAAGGAACCAGATCTGATACCTTGAGAAGAGACTCTGTAATATCTCTCACCATGAAATCAATGATGTGGACATTCCTCAAAAAATGTTTCCAACTAAGGAAAATGAACAATCAGTGATGAATAGTTTCTGCCAGAGTAGCATTAAAATGAAAAACTCCATTTTTTAATGTCAATAAAGCAATACAAATTCCTGATACTGCAGGAAGATGAACCAGAGAGATAGTAATCATGTTAGGCAAGTTGGGCAGTTTTTTAATGTGGTCAAAGTCAGTGCTTTGGGACTACTGAAACTTAAATTCTCCTCAGTAGGGATCTCCACCAGAAGAAAGTTAAGAGCTGGGAAAGTGGTTTCTACAATCTTGCTTGCTAAATTTCTGGTAGTAAAGCAACTACCCACAATGTGACCTTCATTGAAGCTTGGAAAGCATGAAGAATAAGTTACTGAAGGGATTACCAACTCCTGAAAAAAATCCTGACTAGTCAACCTATGATCACCTTCCTTCCTCAGCATGTTAAATCAGGATAGGTCTGGAAACAGCCTTTGCTATCACCAGACTGTCCTTGTAGTATATGCTGTTGCTGAGATACAGGGGAGAAATGAAAGCAAAAAAAAAAAAAAATCCGTCATAACCCAGGGTCCAGTTATCAAATTTATAGAAAAGTATCCAGTATAGCACTCAGATTGAGATAGGAAAAATATCAGAGACACGGTATATTTTTTAAAAAAAATGTATTAACAAAGGTAAGCAAAAAACGATCAAAATAAGAAGAAAATACTACATAAGATGCTGAGGATGCAGAGAAGAGAAACCCAAATGCTGCTATTTACATAGTGATTATTTTTAAAAAGATAACAATCAGGAACATGAACTGTGCTTCCACCAGAAGTCCATTGCAATTCTTAAAAATTCCAACATGGGTTCAGTCCTAGCGTATCACTCATATGTGTCCAGATCACATAGAATAAAATAAACATTCTGTCCATTTAAAGTAGAACAGCAATAGCAAAAGCACTTAGACTTGTGTACCGCTCCATAGTGCTTTATAGAACCCTCTGAGGGGTTTTAAAATGTCATCATGTTGCCCCCAGCAGTCTGAGTCTTCATTTTACTTGGAAGAATGTAAAGCTGAATCAACCAGTGGTGCAATTCTACCAGTTTGGCCTGGTTCTGGTGGTGTATTGGTAGTGCCAAAGATCAGTGGAGATCAAACCAATCTGTCTGAGGAGCTACTGGAGCTGCTGTTGGGCCCATCCATCCCCCGAGCTCCCATACTGACCTTTATTCCCTGCTTTTGAAGCACAACTGCTTTGAGCAGCACTGCTGTGCCGCGCATCAGCTGCTGAAGCAGCAGAGAGAGTGCAGGAGTGCAGGAGGTGAGTCAGAAAACTGCTGCACCTGTGCAAAGTGCATGTTTGGTGCACGCACAGACAAAATATGTACACATGTGCAAAGTGCACCCACCAAACCACACCCACTGAACCGGTGGTAAACTATTTTGAAACCCACTACTGGAGTCAACCTTATGATGGTCAGGATTGAACTCTGACTTTGGGCAGAGTTAGCCTGCAATACTTCATTCTAACCACTACGTCACCACAAAAGAATCACAAATCCTTACAAAAATCTACCATAGAGGATTAATGGACATAGTTGAGGACTGCTGGGAGAAAGACAACATTGTCAAAATTATTAGCATGGTCTCTTTCTTCATGGACCTTGCTAATAATTTTGACAATGTCTTCTTTCTTTCATATTTTTTTTTCAATGGAAATTTAGAACATTTGCCATTGGATATTCTGAATTAAATTGATATTTATTTATTTTGTTAATTTATTTTTGTCAATCGATTATAAGATAACAGGTATAAGTATAAACATAGTTGTGAATACATGAAATGGATACATATAGGAAAAATAAAAAGAAACAAAAGGACAGGGACGGTAGGCACGTTGGTGTGCTTATGCACACCCCCTACAGGCCTCTTAGGAAAGTGGGGAGGTCAATAGTAGACAGTCTAAGATTAAAGTTTTTCAGGTTTGGGGAAGAAACCACAGAGTCAGGTAGAGTATTTCAAACATTGACCACTCTGCTGCTGAAGTCGTATTTCCCGCAATCAAGTTTGGTGCCGTTAACCTTAAGTTTGTATCTATTGTGTGCTCTTGTGTTGTTATGGTTGAAGCTGAAGTATTCACTGACAGGTAGTGTTCTGTACCTTAATTTGAATTCTTGAGATCCCCGTGATTTGATTGGCCAAAGCGCGGGGTGATCGGATTGGTTAGGTGAGCCGCGCCGATTGGCTCGCTGAGAATCTCCCGCAATTGGTAGATTCGAATTGCAGGAGATTCAAAGCGGTGCCATTGGCCGTGGCCGCCGCAACTTGGAAATAAAAAGCCGCAAAGTTTTCCTAAGAGCCAGTTCGGTTCCTGACTTCAATAAAGAGCTTGATACAAAGTCACCAACTCCTGGCCTTCTTCCACGCGGACATAACACTGGAAACGAAGGTGGGATCCTTATCCTGAACCGAAGCATGTGTCCGACGGAAGCCAGCCAACCGACGAGATGGCCAGCATCGCACCACCAACCCCCTTCAACCCCGCCAGCGAGGACTGGGAATCTTACACGGACAGATTCCACATGTTCCTCGAATGCACCGACCTGAAGGATGCCACCAGACCGAAGAAACGAGCCATCTTCCTAACGCACTGCGGGCCCGCAGTGTTTAAGATGGCAAAAGCACTAGCCAAGCCCGCCGATGTTACCGCGATGGATTTGGCTGACCTCGAGCCATTACTCTGGAAACACTACGCTCCAGCCGTACCCATCCTTATCCGACGACATGAATTTTATCGGCAGGACCAGTGGTCGGGCGAGAGTTTCAGTGATTTCGTCGCAGAGCTGCGGCGCCTTGGAGGACTATGCGAGTTCTCCAATATGAACGAGGCCCTGCGGGACCGAATCGTGCTCGGCCTTTGGGACCCCGTTCTCCAAAGTCAGTTGATGTCCAAGGGCAACATCGCTCTCCCCAATGCCATCTCCGAAGCCACAGCAGCCGAAGCAACCCGACAGTCAGCAGACCGCATGCGGAGACCGAACGCCGGGGACCGCACTGCAAACAACCACCCTGCAAGGTCGACCGAGGCCCGACCTGAAACTATCACCCACCAGGGCGAACTCCACTCCACCTCGGGCACGTCAGACGAGGAGGAAGACATCCACCGTCTCCAGGCAGGCCATGACCAGCGCAACCGGTGGAGTCGTAAGTCGAGGACCGCATGTGCCGGTTGTGGAGGCGACCACCCCAGATCTGAATGCCGGTTGTTCGACTCAGTTTGCCAGCATTGCGACAAAAAGGGCCACATAGCCCGCGTCTGCCGCCTCAAGAAAACCCACAGCCCCAGACGATGGGACCCGAGCGAGCGGAAATGAGAGAGCACACCCCCCAGGACCAGAGACCGCCCAGCAGACAACCGTTGGGAACGGAATGGACGAGCCCAAAGAGGGGGCGAGACCCGGCGGAGAGAAGAGACACATCAGACGGTCACCATCGGCCACGCAACAACCACAGACGCCAGAACGGTCTATGTGGAGGTAGGCATTGAAGGCGAACCCTGTAAAATGGAGGTGGACTCCGGGTCCTACCTCTCAATGGTAGCCTGGCAAGAAAGTAAACGCTTGGTGCCTACCATCCAGAGAAGGGAACTAGAAAACCAGAGACTAATCCTCAAAGACTACCAGGGGAACCGCATCCCTGTAGTCGGAACAGGACAATTCACAGTGACCTACAAGGGGCACACCGAAAGACTTCCCTTGACCATCGTCGATCGAGACCGACCTAGCCTGCTGGGAGTTCAATGGTTCGCACCGGTCAGCATCGCAGTCACGGGCATCGACCACATCGCCGAAGCCGACGGGGAGCAGCAACTGGCCCGGGACTTCCAAGAAGTGTTCGATGGCACCTTAGGCAAGTACCAAGGGCTCCCTATATCCTTCAGCCTAGACCCAAACGTTCCCCCGAAACGCCTAAAACCAAGGCGGGTTCCTTTCGCACTCAAACCGAAAATCGACGAGCAAATTGACAAGCTCGTCAAGCAAGAGGTCCTACAACCCATAGACCACGCCCGGTGGGAGACCCCAATTGTCACCCCAATCAAGCCTGATGGGTCAGTGAGAATCTGCGGGGACTATAAGGCCACCCTAAATGGCGCCTTGCAGCAAAGCGCTTACCCCATCCCAGTAGTGCAACATTTCCTACACTCACTGGGAGGGGGCAAAGTTTTCGCGAAACTCGACCTGGCCCAAGCATACCAGCAACTGCCGGTCGACAAGGAAACTGCAGAGGCGCAAACCATAGTCACCCACCGGGGAGCCTTTAGATGTAACCGACTCCAATTTGGAGTCAGTGTGGCGCCTGGAATTTTCCAGAGCCTCATGGGAAGACTCTTACAAGGCATCAAGGGGGTGGTACCATACTTTGACGATGTACTAGTATCAGCAACCAACCAGGCCGAACTAGAGAGTCACCTAAAGGAGGTGCTAACGAGATTCAATGAAACCAGGCTTAAAGTGAAGAGGGAAAAATGCCAGCTGTACACAGAGCGGGTCGAATTCCTAGGATACTTCCTAGACCGACACGGCATTCACCCCACCGACAAAAAAATTAAAGCCATCAAAGAAGCCCCCACACCCAGGTCAAAAACAGAACTGCAGGCGTTTCTGGGCCTACTTAACTTTTATAATGTCTTCCTGCCCCAAAAGGTGACCGCGGCGGAGCCTTTGCATAGGATTTTGGACAAGGCGGCTACCTGGACTTGGGGGAAATGCGAGGAAGCTGCCTTCAGGAAAACCAAGGACCTGCTCACTTTGGATGCTGTCCTCATCCAGTACAACGAGACCCTACCCCTAGCCATCACATGCGACGCATCACCCTTCGGCGTCGGTGCTGTCCTCAGCCACACTCTCCCCGACAGAAAGGAAGCACCCATCGCGTTCTTTTCAAGGACCCTCACCAAGCTGGAGCGGAACTACAGCCAGCTGGACAAAGAGGCTTTGGCTATCGTCGCTGCAGTAAAAAGGTTTCACGAGTACCTCTATGGCTGGACGTTTACCATCATCACCGACCACAAACCGCTGCTGGGAATACTCGCAGGAAACAGGGCCACCCCGAACATTCTGTTTCCCAAAATGACAAGGTGGTCCGAATTCCTGGCCGCCGACAACTACGGGCTCACACACCGACCCGGTAAGACTATCTCCCATGCGATAGTCACTCACCGTTACCCAAACCAGACACTGACCCAGCACCCACGACAACCACCCTCAGCATAGGGACTCTACCCAACCTGCCCATAACCGTGTCAGACATTGCCCGAGAAACTAATAAAGACAAACGTCTGGCGCGGGTTTTGCATTGGGTAGAGAAAGGGTGGCCGGAAAAGGACAACGACGAGACTTTCAGGACATTCCAGAACCAGCAAATGGAACTCTCGTTACTAAAAGGGTGTATACTATGGGGGGATAGGGTGGTCATCCTGGAAAAACTACAAGGGAAGGTTCTGGAACTGTTACACGAGGGGCACCCTGGCATCGTAAGAACGAAAGCCCTGGCCAGAAGTTATGCTTGGTGGCCAGGGATGGACAAACAGATCGAGGCCTGGGTAGCAAGGTGTCAACGATGCCAAGAAAGTAGACCAAGCCCACCCACAGCACCCATCCTAGAGTGGGAAACCCCCAGGGGGCCTTGGTCTAGAATCCAGATAGATTTCGCCAGGCCCACAAAAGGACACACTTTCTTAATAACCGTAGACGCTTACTCCAACTGGCTGGAGGTAAGCAACATGAGAACAACCACCACGGAAGCCGTGACCAAAGAACTCTGCAAACTCTTCACAACACACGGCCTCCCAGATGTCCTCGTGTCCGACAATGGGCCCCAATTCACCTCGCTGGAATTCGAAAAATTCCTAGCGGAAAGGGGCATACGACATGCACTGACAGCCCCGGTGCATCCGGCGGCAAATGGAAGGGCGGAACGGATGGTTAAATTCACAAAAAAAACCATCCAGAAAATAGACCACGGGGAGATCCAGGACAAAATAAATAAATTACTTTTCATACAGCACATAACCCCGAACACCACAACAAATAAAAGCCCGGCAGAACTGCTAATGGGGAGGAAAATAAGGTCCCCACTCGATAGACTACACCCCACTTACAACCCAGAGAAACCCCCAGACTCCACCAGCAAACACCGAACCTTCGCACCAGGTGATGCCGTCTACGCGAAGAACCTAAATAGAGACCCATTATGGGTACCAGCAATCATAACACAGCTAACAGGCCCACGCTCATACCGGCTACAAACAACTGACAGACGAGCGTGGAAACGCCACATTGATCAGTTAAGATCGAGGACGGCCACACAAGACACCACCGACATGCAACCAAACAAAACCAACCCCCTCAACACAAACCAAGAGGGGAGGGGATACCCCGAGAACCAAAACCCAGAAGAAAGAAACCAGCCATACTCACCTACAAGCAGCCAGCACGAAACCTCGCCAGGAAGAGACAGCCAGGCCAGCTCAACCAACCCGGGAAGACCGAGCGGGAGCGGCGAAACCCGCAGCTCAACCAACCCGGGTAGCCCAGAAGGGAGCTGCGGAGAGCGGCCTGGCCAGACATACCAGGCGGTTCCCACGACGGAGTCCGGAGAAATAGAGACCCCGACCGAACCGGCCGGGATCCAACCTACAACTGACCTGCGCAGGTCCAGTAGGCAAAGACGGAGCCCCACCTACCTACGGGACTACGCTACGTAGGACCAAACTAAGAGGGGAGGGGTGTTCTGTACCTTAATTTGAATTCTTGAGATCCCCACGCTTTGATTGGCCAAAGCGCAGGGCAATCAGATTGGTTAGGCGAGCCACGCTGATTGGCTCGCTGAGAATCTCCCGCGATTGGTAGATTCGAATCGCGGGAGATTCAAAGTGGTGCCATTGGCCGCGGCCGCTGCGGCCTGGAAATAAAAAGCCGCAAAGTTTTCCTAAGAGCCAGTTCAGTTCCTGACTTCAATAAAGAGCTTGATACAAAGTCACCGACTCCTGGCCTCCTTCCATGCGGACATAACAGGTAGGATATTACAATGTATGATTTTATATACTATAGTTAGATCAGACCGAAGACGGCATAGTTCTAGGTTTTCTAGGTCTAGAATTTCGAGTCTGGTGGCATAAGGTATTCTGCAACTAGTAGAGGAGTAGAGAACTCTTCTTGTAAAATATTTCTGGACTTTCTCAACTATTTTAATATCAGACGCTTAATGTGGGTTCCAGACTGATGAGCTGCATTCGAGTATTGGTCTAGCAAATGTTTTGTATGCTCTAGTTAGTAGTGTGATATTACGAGAGAAAAAGCTACATAGGATTAGGTTAACAACTCTTAATGCCTTTTTGGCTATGCAGTTACAGTCGGCTCTAGCAATTAGATCATTAGAGATGAATACTGCAAGGTCCTTGACAGAGTTTGGACCTTGACTATTCAGCTTGTATTTTATTTTCTGATTTTTTTTGCCAATATGTAAGACAGAGCATTTATTTGTTGAGATTTGAAGTTGCCATTTGTCTGATACATAGTCGAGGTTTTATTATTTATAATTATTATTTTTATCTTTTGGTTGTGAAGTTATAGAAATGCAACAAACCAATTAAAACAAACCTGCACCAATACAGCTTCTTATTAAAGTTGTAATACTGTATTCCCTAAATAATGTTATTGATATTTGCATCCATCTTTAAAGAGTCCTATTTAAAGGGGCTGTATTGAAACCTCCAGGTAGAATTAGCAAGATCTCAATAGATTTTCTGACATCACTGAGCAGAGGAACATTTTATTCAGTACTAGGAAGCCCCCTTTAGCTCACTTTAACTTTCCACGCTGCTCCAGAGTGATACAACAGGTACGCTCAAATTGCTGCCCAAAAATATAGCAATCCATTTAAAGAGGACACAAGGTACTCCAAAGGTACTATCATCTGCCAAGATGCTGTAGATACTGAAATCAACCCTTTGTGTGGACTGACATGTGAAGTGCTTCACTATGGAACATCCCCTTTCGTACAGCATGTCAAGCTTGATTTGTTGAAATCCACAACACATTGCTTTATTTTCTGTCTGGATCTGAGATTGTTCTGTTTTGCATTGGACAGCATTACAACTGGAGATTTTGGAAACTTTTTGAAATTTTGGTTCAGTATTAATTGAATTAGAATGATCTCTCCTTTGAGAATTAAGATATATTAATATTTTTAATGGAAATTATGGCCCATTATTTTTCAAACCATGTTGAAGTACCCCTGAGCTTAGCAGCCGGAAAACATTAAATATTGGAATATACGTGTGAATCACTAGTTATTGCTCAAACACTTCTCATATTGCAGAAGCATATTTTCCAGCAGGGATGGAATAACTTGCCACAATCAATTCACTGTGGGACAACTCACTGCTGGATAATGTAACAATTCTATATAACTATTTAATATAAATAAAAAATATTTTACTTTTTGCCATTCACATTTTATTCTGTCACTCTTTTGCATCCTTTCATTCATGATTCTATTCCACCATTTCTTTGATATTAGTGTAATTATTGTCCCACGGTGAGATGGCCATGGCAAGTTGGCTGTGGCAAGTTGGCCATGGCAAGTTGACCGTGGCAAATTGTCACACACCCTTTTCCAGCAGTTATTATAATCCCGCAGTTCATATATTATATATCTGAAATGTACAGATAGCCCTTGCCTTATGACCACAATTGAGCCTCAAATTTCTGTTTTTAAATAATACATTTGTTAAGTGAGTTTTGCCCCATTTTGCAATCTTTATTGCCATGGTTGTTAAGTGAATCACTGCAGTTGATAAGTTAGTCATCTGGTTGTTAAGTAAATCTGGCTTCCCCATTGACTTTGCTTGTCAGAAGGTCACAAAAGGTGATCACATGAACCCAGGACAATGCAACAGTCATAGATACATGCCAGTTGCCAAGCATCCGAATTTTGATCACGTGACCATGGGGATGCTGCAAAGGTCATAACTGTGAAAAATGGTCATAAGTCAATTTTTTCAGTACCATTATAACTTTATAACAATATATATATTTAGTTATTCCAAAATGCAGCTTGTGTCCTGTGAGTCTCCAGGTTTGTGTACAACTAAATCCCAAGATTCCCATCTGAAGACAATTAGCTAATTTAAGCAAACTTAGAAAAATAGAACAAAATGATTGTTCCTAATTCCACAGCTTCCTGGACAAGAAAACTTAAGCAGACTTACATACTAAAATAGAACAAATTGAGTATCTTGCCTTTGTTCCTGTTTGCTCATAGACTGTATGCAAAAGCCCTTGGAGGAATTTCAAGTAGGTGATTGTTGGTAATCATTTTGTTTAAATGTGCAAAGTTGCACAGAACCTCAGTCTACTAGAAAACAGAATGTTCTCACTCAATTATATTAGCAATCATTATTTCAATAGTGGAAAAGTTCCACAGTAAATAATACAGACTCTTTATCATGGTGGAGAAGAAAAGAAGAAGAAGAAATAAAATGCTTCTTTTTAAAAATCACAGGAGATTGTAAATAGTCCGAAGGGAGGGCAAGATGTTCTATTTGCTCACAAACAAGTAATATTTAGCTATTCTCCCATCCCTGACTTGATTCTCTTGCTAGCCTGGGGTAATGCTGCCCCTGTCAAGGAGAGACAGGGAATAAGGGCTCCAGGACAAACTTGTAATCATGGTGTTCGTATACAGTGCAATTTGCAAATATGTTTTTGAATGACAATTTAAAAGGATATGTGCCATGATTCATGCTTCCTTCTTTCTTCTTTTTATTGCAGGGAGCCTCTGTTCAGAGAATTACACAGTGTGGCTCCCAGTAAAACAGAAAGATTTGATAAGTATTTGTTTCACAGAGAGAGTATTTACCAGGGTCCTTTGGGATATGTCTCTTCTAATTTTTGACATTCTGATTAGGGCTATTCCTGACTAATGTTGATTGTTTTAATAAATCCTTCCTTTGTCCCTTCTTTTTGTCCATGGGGTAAAATGATATCCCTGGGACTAGATTCCGTTTTCCGTGAATAGTGCAAATCCTGAATGGCTATGGTTAGGGTTTGATGTACATATTGCATTTAAGTACTGAAGTTTTTTTTGGGGGGGAGGGGGGAGATTGATTGAAAATAGCTCCATTTTAAGGAGCTTTTTCTCTTAGCCATGAATCTATCTTGGAGTTACTGAAAGTAGGTCCAGTGAACAATGAACAGTACCCCCAACGGTTAGGGTAATGTTGGCTTGTTCCAGAGTTAACATAAACTCACTTCTTATTTTTTTTCTTGTCCTATGTGTTAAGTTCTGCGCATGGGTGCAAGGAACGGAGATGAGGCAGTGAACAGTGAACTTCAATTCTTTATTAATCATACTGAACAGAGCAATCACCTAGGGCAGCAGCCCTTTTATAGGTTTGGCTGCTGTCCTATCAGCCAATGAAAACATGGAAGTATTAAACCCTTGAACCAATGAGAGTTGGCCCATTAATAGCCAATCAGATTTCCCAGAAAGGACCAATCCAATGTCGCTATTATCGGCCAATCAGAAGTGCAGGATTAGAACCCTGCTTTTTACTTAAGGTTGTTAAAACTTTATTAAACGCCTTTATTAGTTCATAACACCCCTTCCCCCTAGGTTCCGTTTGAGGGGTGCGGTGACGTAATCCCGTAGATATGCAGGTTGTTTCAACTGTCTATTAGATTTGCACTGTCCCACCGGTTCCTGTCTGTAGTCCGGTTTCGGTGGAACGTTTTTTGATTTCTCTGGTATAGGCGGTTCCGCATCCTCACAGGACGACTCGGCGCCGCTGATTCTGTCGTTGTTGTCCTCCGGTCTCTGCGGGCTCGCCTCCATTGAGGTATTTCTCTGTGGCGAGGCAACCCCCATTCTTGATTCTTCTTCAGGTGACACGGCGGGCTGCTGACTTCCTTCGATTTTGTCATCCAGCATCTCGAATTTGGTTCCCTCGACATCCCTTCCCCCCTCAGTTTGAGGGTTACAGGAGTTGTGGGAACTGGGTTGCAACCTAGAGCGAAGCTGATCTATATGGCGTTTCCATATTTTCCCATCCCTTGTTTGTACGCAGTATGATCTGGGCCCGGTGGCTTGGGTTATGGTTGCTTTGACCCACAATGGTTCGCCGAAAAGATTTTTAGCGAAGACTAAGTCGCCTTCCTTGAATTTGTGGCACTTTCTGCTAGATCCACAGGGTTTCTCTGGCACGTAGGCCAGGTGGAGATGGTCGAGGTGGGAGCGAAGCCTGCATCCCATCAACAGTTAAGCTGGCATTTTGTTGGTTACGCTGTGTGGGGTGATGTGTTGGAGTAGGAGTATTCTGTTCAGTTTGTCGTCAATGTCCCTATGGTCCATCTTGTGGAGAGATTTTTTAAGAAATTGGACCATGCGCTCGGCCCTTTCATTGGCTGCAGGGTGCGCTGGCGAGGTTAGCGCATGGTGGATGCCCCAGTCCGCTAAGTATTGTTCGAACGCCAGGGCCATGAACTGTGGTCCGTTATCAGAGACTGGCATGGAAGTCCATGTGTTGCGAATAGTTTATTTAATTTGCGGATGACTGAATCAGTTGCAGTAGTCTTCATCTTGTGGATTTCGAGCCAGTTGGAAAAGGCATCCACTGTTAGGAGGAACGTATGTCCCTTAGTAGGTCCCGCAAAGTTAATGTGGATGCGGGACCACGGCCCCTGGGGGGTTTCCCACTCCGTTGGAGTTGCTCTAGGTGGGGCACTGCTGACTTCTTGGCACTTTAGACAAGTCTTCACCCAGGCTTCGATCTGCTTAGCTTCGTGCAAGCGCTTTCATACGCATGATGCCGGGGTGACCGTCATGCAATGCTTTCAAAACTGTTCGTTGTAACCGCTCTGAGACGACAACTCTGTCTCCCCATAGGATGCAGCCTTTCTGTGAGAAAAGTTCTGTTTGCCGGTTTCTGAAAGGGGTGAAGTCGTCAGGGGTTTGTTCTACTGGCCATCCTCATTCGACCCAGCTGAGAACTCGCGCCAGGACAGGATCTCATTTCATTTTGATAGTGATGTCTCTGTCTTTTAGCGGTGGTGAATGTAGCATTTCAATCTGGAGTGTCATGAGGGTTGGAGCTGGGTCGTCGACGGTTTCCGGAAGTGGGGCACGGCTCAATGCATCAGCGTGGGGAATGGCTTTCCCCGGGCGGTCCTACGTACAAATTTATAATTGTACATAGCTAAGAACTCCAATCAACGAGTCATTCTAGGTGACAATATATAGGGGATTGGCTTGTCTCCCACTATAATCCCCAGCAAAGGCTTGTGATTGGTAATAATAGTAAAAACTCATCCATACACATATTCATGAAATCGTTTTACAGCAGACACAACAGCAAGAGCCTCTTTGTCAATTTGGCTATAGTTGCGTTCAGCTCTTGATAAGGTCCTTGAAAAATAGGCAATAGAGGCCTCTCTACCATTTGGTAACACATGACTTAAAATGGCTCCTACTCCAAACGGTGACACGTCACACATAATGGTTAAAGGCAAAGTCTTGTTATAATGCATTAAAACAGCATCGGAGGTTAGTAAGTTTTTCACTTGTCGGAATGCGTGCTCCTCTCGGTGTCCCCAGACCTAGGTGACTTTTTTGTCGAGAAGTCTATGGAGGGGCTCAGCTACGGTCACCTTCTGGGGCAAGAAGATGTTGTAAAAGTTCATGAGCCCCAGGAAAGCTTGGAGGTCTGTCCTATTCTTGGGTCTTGGGTGTTTTTGATCGCTCTTAGTTTGCTATTAGTGGGGTGAATGCCTTGCTTATCGATTAGGTACCCCAGGAACTCTACTTTCTCTGTACACAGTTGACATTTATTTATTTTTAACCTTTAGGCCAGAGTCTTTAAATTTCTGGAGAACCAATCTAAGACCCCTCTCTAGTACTTCTCTATTCGGGGCCGCAATTAAAACATCATCAAAATATGGCACGACCCCCTTGATCCCTTGTAAAAGTCTCTCCATCAGACTTTGAAAAATCCCTAGGGCCATGCTCACTAATCTTTGAGTATAATTCTTTGGGCTCTGAGGTCTTGATGCCGGATGGCAGGGATTAACTGTTTAAGGGTCTTCCAGGAAACCATCGAGAGGGACGACCTTGAGTTGACTTCCATCATGTAAGGTTGGTTCTCGATGGCGACCCTCACTCGGATCTTCTTTGCATCTAATGATGAAGCATGACCGATGGTAATGGCTTGGTGTGCCTCTCCCCGTCTCGTTGAAATGGCAAGTGTTTTATTTCTGTAGGAGTGGTTGCTCCATTGGTGGTTCAAGTGTTCCCGACTCACAGGACGATTCCCTGTGGTCTGGCGGTAGTTGTTTTCTCTCCGAATTGGGCTGGATTCTCGCTTGCTTCTACAGACCTTCCAGATTTGGCCTCTTTTCCCACAGGAATGGCAGAGTGCGTCGAGGAATTTGCAATTTGATCACGGGTGGTTTGCCCCACAACCCGCGCATTGGTGCGGTAGTCTTCGGTTCCGCAGGTTGCGTTGGTCGCGTTCAGACCGGAGCCGGTTGACCTCCTCCTCATCACTTTCTAATGGAGATTCGAGGTCCTCGTTGTGGGCCACTGTTGTGTGTCTCTCTAGGCGAGGTGAGGTATCGTTGGCAAGTTGACGGAGCAGTGCGTTGGTGCGGCGCATTCGGGCGGCTGACTTCCTGGTTGCTTCTGCTGCAGTAGCATCTTTGATGACATCGGCAAGATCAATGTCCCCTTTGGCCATGATCTTGCTCTGTGCCATTTGGTCATCTAATCCCAGAACTATTCAGTCTCTCAGAGCTTGTTGGAGGTCTGCAAACCCACAGAGGCCTCCCAGGTTCCAGAGATCCACGATGAAATCTGCAATGCTCTCTCCTTTCCGTTGGTCCCTCTGATAAAACTCATGTCTTCGGACAAGCGTTGGTACGGTGGGTGCATAGTGGGCCTGTAGAAGGGGCACGAGGACATCCCAGTCCATGGATTTCACCTCAGCCGGTTTCGCTAGTGCCTTGGCCATCTTAAAGACGGCAGGCCCGCAATGGGTCAGGAATACTGCTCGCTTTTTCCCCGTAGTTGTGTCTTTCAAGTTGTTGGTCTCCAGAAACATCTGGAACCGGTCCATGTACGAGTCCCAGTTTCTTGTGCCGGGTCAAATGGAGCAGGTGGTATGGCGCCACCGGACATGTTTTCAGTTGTCGATGTGCCTTCAGCCATGTGCTCTGTTTGGTGCTCTGTGAGTGTTCAATCAGCTCAGATGTCTCCGCATCCCATCCTCGTCGCCAGTGTTAAGTTCTGTGCATGGGTGCAAGGAACGGAGACGAGGCAGTGAACAGTGAACTTCAACTCTTTATTAATCATACTGAACAGAGCAATCACCTAGGGCAGCAGCAGCCCTTTTATAGGGTTGGTTGCTGTCCTATTAGCCAATGAAAACATGGAAGTGTTAAACCCTTGAACCAATGAGAGTTGGCCCGTTAACAGCCAATCAGATTTCCCAGAAAGGACTTATCCGATGTCGCTATTATCAGCCAATCAGAAGTGCAGGTTTAGAACCCTGCTTTTTACTTAAGGTTGTTAAAACTTTATTAAACGCATATATCCTATAATCACTAAACAAAAAAAAAAATTTTTTTTTGATAATATGAGTTGTTATGTAACATAATTGTAACTGGGACTACAAAATGAATGCACAAAAATGATGAACCAACTGACACACTGTATGTAAATATGAGAGGTGAATGTTTTAATGTTTTGTTTGTCTTGTCTGTTTGTAGAAAATTAATAAAAAAAAATTTCAAAAAAAAAAAAACTTTATTAAACGCCTTTATTAGTTCATAACACTATGCCATGCCAAAGAAAATATCTCTCAGGCCCTCTTGGGGCCACAGCAATATTTACCAATATTTACTGATTGTTGATACAGGTAATCCTTAACTTATGACCATAACTGAGCCCAAATTTCTGTTGCTGTTAACTGAGTTTTGGTGGGTACGTGACAAAAGAGGGAAAGACTGTAGTTCATGGGAAGTGTGCAGGTAGTCCTCGATTTATGACCATAACTGAGCCGAAAATTTCTGTGGCTGAGATGTGTGTTAAGTGAATTTTCCCCCATTTTATGACCTTTCTTGGAACAGTTGTTAAGTGAATCACTGCAGTTGTTAAATTAGTAACATGGTTGTTAAGGCAATCTAGTTTCCCCATCAAGTTTGCTTGTCAGAAGGTCACAAAAGCTGATGACATGACCCCAGAACACTGCAACTCTCATAAGTATAAGTCAGTTGCCAAGCAGCTGAATTTTGATCATGTGATTATGGAGATGTTGCAGTGGTTACAAATAAACAAATTAATAGATACATTAGATGATAGACAAGTTAGTTAATTGATGCTGAATGAATTGTGAAAAGAGAAGAGTGTTTACACAATTGAAAGCTATATCCATTTCTGGTCCTGTGCTTATTCAACAGATTGTAGATAACTGTGTTACCAATCATCTTTCCTAGGTATAGCTACATACTGCCAGGTCAGCCGATAATATACCAACTCACCAGGAAATGACACACAGCCATGACAGTTAACATGATAGCTCTAGAGTCTCTATTTGATTTTTATAGGGCTTGTGTGACTTCTGATATCTTTGGCAGCTGCATGCAACAAATCAGTCCAAATGACACACCATGCAAATGGTAGAAATCTCACATTGACAATGATCAAGCACAAGTATGAGCATTTAGTCACTTTTATTCAGTAAACTGGGGCGGGGGGGAGTGTTAAATGAGATTCCCTAGTGTAGGAAGTTAAGACCTTCCCCTCTTCTAGAAAATTGAAATATCCTAGGAAATATTAAAAAGGCAGAATATTTCCCCTAAAAAGAGTAGAAACTCAGAAGCAGAAACTCACCTCAGAAGTAGAAGCTCATCCCAACCTTTCTTAATGGGTGGGCCATTAAGGCCTGGGCCAGAATACTTTACCTAACAAAGATCTCCAGGTAAAACTATAGCAAAGCCCTTTTCAGTGCATCATCATCATCATCCAGCAACATTCAACCAAGCCTGGAACTCAGGACAGCTTACAGAACTCAGCCTGGAACTCAGGACAGCTTACAGAGTTGCCCCTGCATGGCCTCATGGGAGTCTGACAACCAATCAGAATACAAGCTCCAATTCAAATTCCAACAAAGGTTATAAAACTAGGCACTCTCATCATCTCAGCCCTTCCTTCTCTTTTCCTTTACCTTGGAGCATATGATGATCCTTCTTTGGAGCTCCGTGCCATGTGGTCCTGTCCACCATTAAATCATTTTTCCAAACAGCCTCCATGTTTCCAGTGTCTTTTTCCCCACTTGGAACCCGAACCCAGAAGGATAATTCTTCCAACACTCGTATGCCAAATGCCTTCCACCTCAGCTATAATAAGTGCAGAAGAACAGTCCCACCTATGATTAAAATCTACAAAAACAGTCTATTTCCTGTTATCACTTGCTTTCCTTCTGAAATGACTGCCAATGGTATGAGATTTGAAGTATATAGGGTGGGAAATCCTTAGATTAAAGGACTAAGATTTTTCTATATAGGTAGTCCTCAACTCACAATTAAGCCCCACATTTCTGTTGCTCATGCAGCAACAGAAGTGAGTTTTATCCCATTTTATGACCTTTCTTGCCAGAGTTCTTAAGTGAATCGATGCAGCTGTTAAAATAGTAACCCCATAGTTAAGTGAATCTTGCTTCCCCATTGGTTTTGCTTGTTAGAAGGTCGCAAAAGGTGATAGTGTGTTCTGACTCACACCCTTTTCCAAAAAATCAAACACAATCCAAAGGGAACAGAAACCTTTTAATGCTTCTGCAAAATAATTAGCTGTGATAAGCACAAGCCTTGCCCGACTGTGCGAGACTTACCAAAAGATAACAGACAATAAATAATTTGCAATACAAGAATCTTCAAATACAAACTCAGGATGCTGGAATGTCCATGAGGCTGGAGTTTCAAAACGTCTTTGCCTTCTGCAAAGAAGGTTAGTTTCACAGCTAGTTTTTATCTTCTTGAAGGAGGGGCTATTAACTTGCAGCCTTACTCCCAAGTCGCCCATGCTGTTGTAGCTGCTTTTTCCTGCAAGCAATTCTGCACACCCATGCACTTGGCACAGGTTCCTCAGAAACCTCCTCATCACTGCTGCCAGCCCCCACAATCTCTGAAGACATCAGTCCATTCCCTAATGGTTCTGGCCCCTCATCTGAGTCTTCGCTCTCCTCAGCCATCCGCACTTGCTGCCGGCTAACCACAACATCATGTGACCCTGGGATACATCAGCAGTCATAAATATGAATCAGTTGACAAGCGTCTGAATTTTGATCATGCGACCATGGGGAAGCTACAATGATCATAATTGTGAAAAATGGTCATAAGTCTTTTTTTTTTCAGTACTGTTATAACTTTGAATGGTGGAGATGCCACAATGGTTGCAAGTGTGAAAAAACAGCCACAAGTCACAAGTCACTATTTTCAATGCCATTGTAACTTTGAATGGTCACTAAGTGAACTGCTGTAAGTCGAGAACTGCCTGTATCTCTAACATAGTATTGAGATCATCAGCATTGTATCTTTTCTGAACAGATCTATCAGGAGAGAAATGGAGACATGGTGCTTTAATGGTGTCAGACATCCCTACATGTTTATTCCCACCATATAAAATTGGAGTTGTCCATTCTATTCACATATATTCTTTTAATATCTCTGTATAGCTGTTGGGTTAATGTAGTTTAGGGCATTCTATCACACGGTTCCCTTTTGATCAATTCAGACACAAAAGTGGCTAGACCAGCATTTGGAAGCAGTAATGAACTGGGGGCAGGGAGCATATAAATTGGATCCTAACAAGACATATGCCACTGGACAAGAGATGAGAAGAAGATGGGAAGACAATATGTCCACAACAAAATTGCACTCAAGTTCTCATCTGTATAGAGCTTTTTTTTAGTAAAGGTCAAAGTTGCTGCACAAATTAATGCTGCTGTTTAGTGGGAGCAAAAGTGAGTGGATTATTAATACCCCACACGAATGCAGCTTCAAACCACTGAATGTCCCTGCAGAATTTTGTGAGACTAAATTATATAAACTTCATCTTTAAGAGCAGAAATATTTTCATCTTTAAGTAAGATGGTGGTAGCTGTTGCTCCACAAAACCTTGCAAGTCCATTACTCAGGCAGAAGGAAAATCATTTCTTCCTGCATTGTCCCTCAGTAATAAATGCTAATTAGTTATATTGGGGAAGAAAGTTTAAAGCCAATATTTGATAGCCTAGATTCCAATTAGGGATTTGTGACACTTTCTAGCAATGATAACCTGAAGCTATCTCTATATACAGTATCATGGTAGGATTTTGGAAACTGGGCATTATATATATTTTCCATTTTCCATCTTTCTTGTCTTAGACAACTGCATGTGGCTTTGTTGTGCTACCTCCTCTTTCTCTCTCTTGCAAAAAAAAAAAATGAATGCTGCATTATCAGATGGGTTCAGTGCACCCTGGTGGCTGAAGCTGGGTCCTTTCAACAAACAAACCAACAAAAATGAAATAATGAAGATTTAAAATTCACCCATGGGACTTGACTCTGAAAGTCACATGAAGATGAATACACATGAGCCAGGATAATGTTGCAGGATCCAATCTGGGTCAGTCACTGGGACCAAAGGTTTAGTCTTCCAGGTTTTTGGACCCCATCCTCAAGGAACTTTTCTCTAGCAGAGTGTGTAGTAGCAGAGTATGAAGTTCCTTGAGGATGGGGTCCAGCACAAGACTGAAAGCTCAGAAGACTAAACCTCTGGTGATCCCAATGACCAATCCAGACTGGACCTTGCAAATCTGAAAGAGGAGAAAAATGTTGGTGTTCAAAGTTCATGATTCTTGCATTCATCACTTTCCTCCACTGTTTCATTGTGTTGCCATATTTAACCCATTACATAGGTCCTTGAGGGAATCCAAGAATGCCACTGAAAAATACTTCTGTGCCATTAATAGAAATATTAAGCATTTGTACTGTGTTTACAGGACATTCAAAAATGTCCTGTAATTAATGTAATTAAATGTCCTGGAATTAAACATGAGTAGAAGTTTTATTGGCCACTTCACTCTGAGGTAACCCTAAGCCTAACCCTTTTCTCCTATCATTCTTACAATGATTGGGTAAGATTTTCCAATAAAAATTGATCATAGGGCCACGGAAAGTATTGCACAGAAAATCAATCCTCGGTGTATAGGATTTTAAGATATTAAGAGGAGCTATTAGACTCTTGTTTATTTTACTCAACGTGGTGATCTCTAATGAAAAATACTAGCCAATTAGAAAAAAATGAAAAGATGAAATGCTCTATTATATGCTTCTTAAATGTAAGTAGGTTGCAAGGTAGCTTTAGAACTGTTCATAACAATGAGTGTTTGGATTCCATTAAAACATAAATACATATGTACCTACATGTGTATCTGTTACATTATTATTGGGGGGAGACAAGTAACATTATACAAAGGGCATACCTGTGCATTTTCAATGTTACCTAAAAGCATCCATTGATCAGTACCATGATGCATGGTGGAGGTCTGAACATTTAGGCCCTACTGGTGATAGTAAACTTATAGTTCTAATAGAGATTGCAGGGTCTTGTTCAAGTAACAGGTTACAAACCCGAATCAGTTTTTTGGAAAAGAAAAACCATCCTTCAATGGTATGTGATCTGAGCAACTAAGGCTTGGTGACTTGGAATTTTCAGGTTAAGAATCTCAAATCACATGCCTAGGAAGGTTTGCTCCTTGAAACTCACAGTCAGCAAACATAGTCTAGGCCATGGGTGTCAAACTCGTATCATCACAGTGTCGAACCGTGACATATCGTGATTTTTTTTCCCCTTCACTGAATTAGGCATGGGCATGACTAGCATGTGATTCATCTGACTCATGGGCCACAAGTTTGTGACACCCCTGGTCTCCTATTTTGGAAACTTTAAGACTTTTAGGCTTCAACTCCCAGAATTCCAGCCATACTGGCTGAGAAATTCTGGTAGTTGAAGTCCACACATCTTAAAGTTGCTAAGGATCTAGATCAGGGCTGTCAAACTCCTGGCCTGCGGGCCAAATGTGTTACATGCTAGCCATGCGCACACCTGGTTTAGCAAAGGGGGGAAAGTCCTGATACATCACGTGATGTATGATAACGTGAATTTGACACCCCCGATCTAAATCAATGGTTCACATCCTTGTGAACTTTAAGAGGTGTGGACTTCAATTTCCAGATTTCTGCAGCCAGGAAAGCAAGTATACTTTCAATGAACTACAGTCTTTCCCCTTTTGTCATCTACCAGCTTCTTTGTTCTTTCACATAGTTAAACATATAAATATATGTGTGTGTGTGTTTTCTTAAGTTTTCGCAGGTACTTACATGTATGGCATTCAGCTTAGTTCAGGTATTTTCCCACATCATAGTAGTTGTGCTTTTAAAGTTGTAGCAACCTTTCAGCAGAATCTCATCTGCCATCATCAGGCTTCTGTATAGTGTTCATCTGTGAGTCAGACTTTTATGGTGGTTTCAGATTTAATTTGGGGCAGCCTATTGCTGTGCCAGAATGGTTTCTTCTTCCTCCTGATGGTTGGTTGGGAGTCTTGGTCTGTGTTTATTGGTGTTGGAGTTTGCTGTGTTCTGCTTGATTGTTTCTGATATCTTCTGTCTGTTTTTTGGCTCTTTTTGTATCTTGATTGGCTGGCAACATTGTGTTACTTTATTGGAGGCCTTTAGTGCAGCTTGGCTTCGGGTAAATGGACAGCTATCATTAGTTAGGAAGCTGGGTTTCATCTGGGTGCCTGGTTGGGGTGTGTTTGAGCTGGAGGTATCAAGGGGGATCTATTTGTGCCCAGGTGTTTGCCTGGCTTGTGGTGTGGAGATGTTTTTGTTTGTGAGTGCAGGCTTCCAAATGATTGACAGCCTGGTGGAATCATCTCTTCTGTTCATGCTTTCTGGTCTTTTTTCAATCTCTATGGCTTCTCTGATGATTCTGTGGCTGGGATTTTCTATAGTGGCTAGGGTTTTGGTGCCATTGAAGTTGATGCTATGACCTGTGGCTTCCATGTATTGGACTAGTGAGGAAGTGTGTTCCAACTTTTTGACTGCATTTTTGTGTTCCTCCAGGCGGGTACTTATTCTTCTATTGGTCTGTCCAATGTATGTGGCCGGGCATGATGCACAGGGGACTTCGTATATGCCTTGGTTTTCCAGGTCAATTTTATCTTTGGGGTTTCTAAGAATGGCTGCTATTTTTCTGTCTGTTTTGAAGGCAGTCTTGATGTGGTGTCTGTGTAGTATCTGACTAATTTTGTCTGTAGCACCTCTTATGTAGGGCAGGACAGCTGTTCCATAGGTCTGTTCATCTTCTGGGTCTCTATTATGTCTCAGTGTGTTTTGGTGGATCAAGCTGGTGATTTTGCTTTTGTGGAAGCCGTTGGCTGTCAGTACTTTAGTCAGGGTGCATAGTTCAGTCTTAATGTGTGTCTTGTCTGCCAGGCGTTTGGTTCTAGTAATTAGTGTTTTAGCCATGGAGTTTATCTGTGCTGGGTGGTGGTGGGATTGGGCATTGGGAAAACCAAGGCATATACGAAGTCCCCTGTGCATCATGCCCGGCCACATACATTGGACAGACCAATAGAAGAATAAGTACCTGCCTGGATGAACACAAAAATGCAGTCAAAAAGCTGGAACACACTTCCTCACTAGTCCAACACATGGAAGCCACAGGTCATAGCATCAACTTCAATGGCACCAAAACCCTAGCCGCTATAGAAAACCCCAGCCACAGAATCATCAGAGAAGCCATAGAGATTGAAAAAGACCAGAAAGCATGAATAGAAGAGATGATTCCACCAGACTGTCAATCATTTGGAAGCCTGCACTCACAAACAAAAAAAATCTCCACACCACAAGCCAGGCAAACACCTGGGCACAAACAGATCCCCCCTGATACCTCCAGCTCAAACACACCCCAACCAGACACCCAGATGAAACCTAGCTTCCTAACTAACGATAGCCGTCCATTTACCCGAAGCCAAGATGCAGCATGACCACAAACTCGAAGCCAAACAGCAAGATCACAGCTCACCAGCTCAAATCCCCCAGCAACTAAGACTAACCAGAGCACAACCAAGCCCCCACCTGAACAGAACACGCCTCCAGCCAATCAGAACACAGCCAACCCCCAACCAATCAGAACACAGCCAAAGCCCCAACCAATGAGAACACACCCACACCCAATCAGAACACAGCCAAGCCCCCACCCAATCAAGTCACACCCCCACTAGCAGTTAAAAGGAAGAAGCAGCTGCAAGCTCACATCACTCTGAGAAGCACAAAGCTGAAGACTAAGCCTGAAGATGATGAATGAGACTTCATCGAAACGTTGCCTAGATACTTCCAATCTTACGCGGGAGAAAACCCGAATAACCAAAGATAGATAGATAGATAGATAGATAGATAGATAGATAGATAGATAGATAGATATATCTCCATATATATATATATATATATCTCCATATATATATATATATATATATATATATATATATATATATATATATATATATATATATATATATATATATATAATTGTAGCTTTAAGCTAAACAGAATCCAATATAATTTTGTATCCCACCGCTGTTATCAAAATGTAAGGATACAGAGAGGTGCCTTATTATTTAGAATGCTTCCTGCCATCACAACACTTTGCAAAGTTTTGAGAGAATTAAAGGAGTATTGTGTGATCGGCATCCTCATCCATAGAAGATCCCAGTTCAACTTCCAGGCAGTTGGAGTTTGCATTTTGCTGGGCAATCAACCTTCCTTTCTACAGCTGAGAAGAACAAATGGCATCTCACTCTTTAAAACTGTACTTCCTAGCAACATGTTTGAAGCTACAGCTGCCTGATATGGCTAATGAATTTTACAATCAAAAGCTAAAGTGAATTAGCTGTAGCAGATGTTTTTTCTCTGGGAACCACCAGACCTTTCTGGCCACTCATTTATCCTTCAAGAGGATAAAACTTTGCACTTCTATTATGTGCTGTCATTGGAGCATTGCACAACTTTATCAAACTTTTTTTTACCCTTTTTAATCCTGGAAACTGAATTAACTTCCAGCAAAGTTTTTTTTTTAATATGTGTCTCCCTTTAATCACATTTCCTGGGGAACATGTGTACTGTAAGGTTGGAGAGCAGATTATGGCTTTCAGAAAGACATTTTCAAAAGAAACCTGCCTTCTCACTCCCAAAGCCCCCATCTGAAAGTCCCCTGGTTTTGTGAAGAGGAAAAAATTAATTACTATTTTAATAATGAAGCCAAGCCTGCTGAAAATCCTCTTAGACAGTAGCTGGGTGATGTAATGGCTAGCAGGGGGCATATTGAAAACAGTGACCACACAGTCTGCCTTTCGCTTTCTCTATTCAATCCCTGTAAGATGATACGGACTGCTGGACTGCACATTAGGGAATTAAAAGCATAACATTGCCTGCTTGGAAAAAGGGGTGATACAGAGATAGCAGGTCACTCTAATATTAACATGTGCTTTAACCTTTCAAGTGACCTGCTGTCATCGGAAAGGGGCACAGCGGGAGGAAAGAGCAAGGAAGACAATGGTTTAGTCAGGAGGATATGTAGATGAAGAAGAGACAGCCCCCTCGATTGTGTGTTGGGTTGGGGGGGGGTATGTATTTACTTTGCTCATTGTCAAATTCTCCTATACCAATAGGAGAGCAACAATTTTAAAAAAAAAAAGAAATCAAGTATACACTTGAAAGTCAAATCGTCCAGGTATCTTAACGCCATGTGGTCCATAACACAGAAGCATAACAGCTTTGTAACAGTTTTGTTCCCCATACCATTCATCTAGTACACTTGCAAGATTTGTTTTTCTGGCCATGTACCTGTATACATCAGAACTAGACTGTGTTGCTTCTTTGTGTTGAATAATATATGTGGGTATATGCATAATTTTGTATTTGTTTATTTGTCATGTGTATGTAAAGGATATTGGAGGGGGTGACCCTTTGAAAGCCATACGCAATGAAATTTCATTTTAATGTGTGCCGATAAATGTACATTCAAAGTGACAATAAAGTTATTCTAAGTTCTAATCATATTTGATCATAGCACTTGCGGTTCAAGTGTGTCTGTGTGTATCTGTGCCTGGGTTTGATTGTGAGTGTGATTTGTAAAATTTGTGTGTAGTATTCACAAGTCAAAAGCTTTCCTTCTTGCAAGTTCCGAGCAGACAGTTGGAACAAACAATAGCTTCTGGCTCCACAAATCTTTTTCTTATAATTCCACTGCAATTATAATCCTAGAACAATGGTCCTCCTTTTATGTTTTAGGATTAGAAGTTATCTGTGTCTTTATTTGGTATTTCTTGTTCTTTTGCTTTAGAAACCACTGCTAACCACTGTAACCTATTTTTAATGAACCATCAGATATATAAAAAGAAGTTGTTCAACATATGGCAATACAGCAATGAAATATTTAGGACCAATCTACACATTCAATCCATGTAGCAGTTTCAGATGAAAGGAAGAGCCTTTAGCAACAAACTTAATACTTTTTTCTCTAGCTCTTCTTTTTAATGAATTGAGAGTCACCAAGAATATCTTTTGGTTTCAATTTTGCTTAATTTATATATGAATTGGCAAGCTGGATAGCATTACAGTTGCTGGTTCTGAAAATAAATTGCATTTTTAGTTTCTGTTTAGGAAATGCTGGGGAGGAACAATGTTTTCATCTTTGCTTCAAGCATCAAAATATCCTGGGCTATCTTTGGAGACCAATTTTCATACATATAGTCAATTAGGATGGGCTCAAATAATAATGGTTGGTGGCAATCAGCAGATGTTTGCACTAGATTGAGCATGTTTGTCCATCTATCAGGTCCTTCCCAAGGTGTTTAGGCCTTTTTGTTTGCTTTTCAGATCTTTTTAAAATTATTATTATTATCTCTTTTGAATGGTATGTAGATGTTGTTTATCTCTATGTGCCTGTTAATGACTGGTTTGTCTGAGTGTCCGGTTTCCAAGAATTCTCCAGTATTTTTGGACTTAGTTTGGTCTAGAATGGTTTCCTTATCAGCAATCAACACCTAGATAAGCAGAGATTACCAGCAGGATGAACACCAGACCAATAATCAAGAAGTAAACAATACCCCAGTCAATGAACTATCAACTCAACCAACCAATCAAACAGTAAAGAACGGCCTATTCCAAGAATTACCAACAAACTCCCACCAACATTGACAGAGCAAGCCACTTGCATATAAACAGAAGGCAAACCTAATACTGATGATACTATTTAGCTGGGTAATGAAACATCTGTGAAAAAACAACATAGCTCAGAAAGCACAAAGGACCCTGCAGCTTCTACAAAACTGATTCTTTACTTTGACAAAGAAGAAAATGTACAAAATTCCAACTCAGCACTAATTTTTATCCATACCTCCAAAACTACTCATATGTTGTGATTGTTTTTGCTCTAGTAATGGTACTATATCCATTTAGGCCTCAAATATTAGCTCCATGATGGGTTCAAGTAGAATTTAACATGAGACCATCATATAGCCCAGGGGTGGGATTCAAATTTTTTAACAACCGGTTCTATGGGTATGGCTTAGGTGGTGGGTAGGGTTTGGTGGTCATGTGACTGGGTGGACATGGCTTGGTGGTCATGTTATTGGCTGGGTGTGGCCAACTCAATATCACTCACATCGAGGCACACATCTCCTCGCCTGGCCTCTCATGACTGGGGATGCTGCAACAGCCGTAAGTGTGAAAAATGGTCATGTCACTTTTTTCAGTGCCATTGTAATTTTGAATGGAAACTCCACATAAGCAAAGTACCAGCAAAGGAAGGAAAGAAAACTCCAGAGACGTTCCTGAGACAGGAAGTCTAGTCCTGCCAAGAATGTAATAAGGGTTAATGGAGAGGCAGTTTCTGTAAGCAACACCAGAATGTTTCCTTCCTGCCTTCCTTACAGGATTAGGCCAGTGATTGCTTCTAACAACTGGTTCTCCGAAATGCTTAGAATGTTAACAACCGGTTCTAGAAAATAGGTGTGAACCGATAGAATCTCACCCCTGATATAGCCCCAAAAAACACACCAACACTACAAGGGTAGAAAGAAAATAAAATATGGCAATATCAAATCAAAGCCTAAATAAGGAGACAACTCTTTGAAATAGCTTAATCTTGCAGAAAACCAGCAAGGGAACCTGCCTAATTTCCACAGGGGTCAGATATGCAGCAGTTTCTCCCATTTAGGGTTAGTCTTCAGGTGTCTGGAGTAGGTAAACCAGAAGGTATTTAGGTGCCAAGTGAGGAAGAGCTTTATAGGTCCAAACCAGCACTTTAAATTAGACCTGGAAACCAAAAGACAACCAATGAAGAGTTATGTGGTCCTAAAATCAGGAGCCCAGAAGTATGCAAGCATCTTCATTTTGAATCAACTGCCTTTTCTGAAAAACCTTCAAGGACAGTCTCAAATACTTTAGAATGTATTAGGGCACAAGTTACTGCTACCAGGTCCTCCTTCCTCACTAAGGTCACAGTTTGTGCACCAAAATTGAGCATCCACCTTTAGTCAAACACCAATATTCCAATATAAACTACATTTAACAGAAGTCAGCATTGTGCCACATATTATGCAAAATATGAACCAGTCATAAGTAAAACTCAGCACAAGTTCTCTCAACAAACATAAAATAGCTGATAGGCTTTCAGGACCTCAGCAGGTCTGCAGGTAATTCTCACAATGACATTCTGGAGCAGCTAGAAACATCAGGGCCTGAAGTGGCACCTAAAGCTGCTGAATGCTACTGGGATACCAACCACATGAGGCAAAAAATCAATATCCTCAGTGAATTAGTGTGATGAGTCATTGGAACAACACTCTAGATTAGAATGAATTCTATAGGATCATAAGGCTCATCTTAGCCCTGGTCCTTTCCCACTTGATATATTACCTTATGGTTAAAGAAGTACAGTGGCTCAGTGGCTTAATGACACTGGAGATAGTCTTTGCTCCAGTGGTTCAAGTCCTAGCACTGCATGATGGGGTTAGACACTCCCATCACTCACCTCAGCTTCTGCCTACTTAAGCAGTTTGAAAGCATATAACATGCAAGTAGATAAATAGATACCACTTTAGTGGGAAAACAAGCCAGCACTTCGCACAGACACTTAGAAACCTGCTAGTTCATCTTTCTTTTTTCTGCAGAGTAGCTTGCCCCGGTGATGCACCTTAGCAAGCATGCAAGCATTGTTAAGCCTGTGTTCCCCAACCAGGGTTAAGGAGTCAAGCTAAACAGAATGTGCAGCGTTAGTCAGATAGGCACACAGATAAATGAGTGAGATAAGCTTGTATGTTTGTTAACATACAGTAAAAAGAACAGATACGCTTGTGCTATCAAAATATAGTTTATTCCATTTAGAGTTTATAGCATAGTCAAAATAACAGTCCATTAGTCATGTATCGTTTAGTCAGTCCATTCAAGGATATTCAGTTAGCAAAGTCCGTGTAGAATATCCAATGTCAGTTCACTTACAATAAATCAGTCTTTTCTCTCTCTCCCGTTCCAGTAGGGAAAAACGCAGTCTTCATCCAGTAATTAGGGATCATCAAGTCAGAGAGAGTGCAAGCTGACGTTCCTTGCTTCTTTTATGGTGCTTTCACAACCACTCCCTTAATTACATTCCTACAGTTAAAGTTGCAGACACTTTAACTAATAAACCATGATAACATATTTATTATTTTACCTAAACCAGTTAGGGTAAACAATGTTATCCCTAACAAGCATGAACCAAATGTCTTCCCATTCAAAGTGGTACCTATTTCTCTACTTTCATGTAACTTGATTTTGAACTGCTAGATGGCAGACACTGAGGTGAATGAAGAGAGCTCACCCTACTGTGCGATGTTAGGACTCAAACCACTGGAGCAAAGACCATCTCCAGTGTCATTAAGCCACTGAAGGGAGAGGAGTCCCAGATGATGCTAAAGAAGCTGAGCATCTTTCTTTCTGGTGCAGTGTAGCTTGTCCCATCTTGGGAAGCACGTAAGCATGAACCTAATGGACTACCAGTCTTAGGCAGCCAAACTACTACTCTGTATTAATATTGCAGTCTCCTGGCTAATGCAATATTGCCATATGCTAAATAAATAAAACCTTATGGTTCATTCTGCTCCATAAGAAGACTGGTCTAGCTTGTTCCCACTACACAATTCATCACACTCTTATAGAGGAGATTTAAGATTGAAAACTGACATAGCAATTCATAATATTGCCCTATCACCATGAATTTTAAAAAAATCTAACCTAATTTGCCCAGGGAATTGTCCATCTTAGGGTATAGTGGATAAGTAAATTAGAAACATTGGACAGAGTTGCTTGAAGAAATGCAAGCAATAGTTATTTATTCATCACAATTGAATCCCTTCTTTTTCTAAGCGGTGCTTAGTGGGTTGGGTGAGGGAGGAAGGGAAATCAATTATTTTTTCTCACTGTTCAGTTAGCCAATGTTTTACTCAATCTGAGCATCAGGATGACTTGCCACTAATGAAACAAATAAAATAAAATCAACAAGAACTCTAGCAACTGTAAGCATCATCAGATTTACAGTAACTCATGGATACTTCAGCTCAATAAATTCAGTAATGCAATAGAATGGAAACTCCTGACTTAGTTCTGTGCAATATCTTGATGAGGATCACTAATTCTTGGGCATTTCTATATAAAAAGTGGACACACTTTGGTTCCCATCTGTAAATTATATATTTAAAACATTAGACTTCAGGTGATCTGATCTGTTTTCTAGAAGATTAACCATAACCCTTAATTCAAACATAAATCTGAGTTAACAAATGTTTGAATGAGTTACAAGGCATATCATCATAATGGCAAAAATATGAAACAAATGAGCAAAATGGTGAATCCTACCTTAGTAGTACTTTCTGCTCCATTTTCTTTTTTAAAAAAACACAGTGAAATGTAACATCTGGGATGAATGTTAGTTCTCAATGGAAGGACAAAAATTACCATTAAAATGGATATATTATATTGAAGTTCAAGAGATGATACCACTATATATTCATGTGCATGAGCTCACATCTTGAGCTTAAAAATGCTACAAATGAACACAGATTGAAAATTAGAATGCGCTAATGGGATAAGGATAATTTTTTCAGTTAAGATTATGAATTTTGTGACAATTCAATTGCTTTGATATCAATATGGCTTTTTTTAATGAATTCCAGCAGGTGAATTAAAAAATGCTCTCATAAAATATAATGATAATTATGCAAGTTAATGCTAGCCTCAGGTTATCAATGTACATCTTCTATTTCTAAAAATGTTTAAAAGCCTTTAAAAAGTACTAGACATTGCTAATATCCCAAATGTATTGCATGCATTTATACAAAAGTTAATGTTATCCGTTGGTTACAGCTAATACACTCCATTGCTAATTCATCCCCATTTTCTCCTGCAGTATAGCTAAATGCGTGGAATTCAGTTTTATTTCTACAGGCAAATATAATGTATCAGTGGTGTTGAAATTCATTTGAATAATACACAATGGCTTTCCAGGAAAGGGTTTAATTTTGGAAGTGAGCTTCATGATACCACTGTTTCTTCCACTTTTCTTCTGATGGGTAGTCGTCACTGAAACTCCATTGCAGAAAAGGTGGGAAACACGCCAAGTATTGGACATTGGTCTCAAAATAATATTTAATTCCCTGAAACAATAAAGGTAATGGATGGAGCCTCTTTCAGCAGGCTCATTTATAAGTCCAGGTAGTATCTTTCAACATTTCAATGTATCTTCAGACCCTTCACATCCTGGACTTAAACTGTTTCAACTTCTCTCCTCAGGATGCCACTACAGAGAATTGCATGGCAAAACAACTAGACAAAAGACAATTCTTCCCCCTGTCATCACTCTACTAACACCTAATTCCCATAGTAGTTTCTTATGCCAAAGGATATCTAACCATGCGGTACGGCTGTATTGCTACTGTCTTTCTCATCTTCTCATCTTTTTCATCTTCTCGTCTTTTTCATCTTCTCATCTTTCCTATACCATTTTCCCATCGGTATGATTTATTACTTGTTGTTTGCCTTGTATGATTTATGATTGTATCTTTTGATCACTCTATTATCAATGACCTATGCCTTACCGCTTTGTTGCTAGTATGTAAACTGAGAGCTTGTATACTGGGGACAAATTCCTTGCATGTCCAATCACACTTGGCCAATAAAGAATGTTGCTATTTTTTAAGCCATCCAATTGTGATTCTCAACAAGGGAGCCCCTATACCATTAAGTAGAGATCTTTGTGCACTCTCAGTTAGAACATTTAATCAGTGGAACAACTTGGCCCCAGAAGTTGTGGGTGCTCTAACACTGGAAGTTTTAAAGAAGAGATTGGATAACCATTTGTCTGAAATGGTGTAGGGCAGGGGTCTCCAACCTTGGCTCCTGGAAGCCTGGCGGACTTCAACTCCCAGAATTCGCTGGCTGTGGAACTCTGGGAGTTGAAGTTCGCCAGGCTTCCAGGAGCCAAGGTTGGAGACCCCTGGTGTAGGGTTTCCAACCTAGGGGGGTTGGACTAGAAGACTCCAAGATCCCTTCCAACTCTGTTATTCTAAATTCTCTTTTTTGGTGTGGAAATGCATACATTATCTCTTCATTGTGCTATTTCAGTGCTGTTTCCAAAGACTTCTTCTGAGATAACAGGCCTTTTTGTCTAGATTTCTAGTGCCTAGATTCTGAATGTTATGTTTGGGAATATAATGGTTCTATATATTATATGCCAGGCTCCATGACCCTCTGCATTTTTAAAAGAGTCTTCTAATTAGCATGCTACATATAAACCTCAGGTATAATATTTATGATCAAATATATATCTGGGCCCCAAATAACATTCTTTAAAAAAATTAAAATGGTTGGTGTCTGCAATCCAGCACTTTGCTTAAAGCATGCCTGCCTGCACAACAGAAAGCTAAGGTGTTTGAATGATTGGAGAGCAAATGGTGCATTATGGCAACCTTTGCAAAAAATTATATGGTTGGTGCCTGCAAAACTGGAAACTCCAGCCCAAAAGTTAAGAATTTTGATCCATTGTGTTTGGGTCAATGTTTAATTTTATTCTTTCAAACATGGATGCTTCACTGTATGGGACCATATCCTTTATCAGTTAGTCAGTCTTTATTGTGGTCTCAGACCAGTACAAGAAATATATTCATAAATGCCTATGCCATTTTTAACAGTTCAGTTTGAAAAACCAGTAAATAAAAATTAATTACCAAAGTTGAAATACATCCATGAAGTGACCCAACTAGAATTCACAAGTCAAATCAAGGAAAGGTAATCTAACTGTCGACTGCAAATGTGATGTATAAGATTGCATAAAATATGTCTCAAATATATCTCAAATTAGGTAAAACACACCTAAACACATCTAAATAGCAGAACCATGAACTGTCAGGACTGATTTTACACACTTCAGCACGAAACCTAACAGCGTGTATTGAAAGAAATGGGAATTCATCTATAAGTAGCATCTGACCACATAAACTCAGGATATCTTTCGATCAAAGGGAGAATAGCCCTGCTTGAACGTCTCTATAAAAGAATCAACGAAGAAGTACATGTTCCATGTTGTCCATCTCTCCAAAATTGTAGGTGTAGAGCCTGCATATTCTGAGAAAACAATATGATAAAGTGCCTGAAATTATTCTATGACAAGCCAGGAGAACATTCTTGGAAAACAAAACACACACATACACACACTTTTTTTTTTTTTTTGCTCACTTCATGGCAAGGAAACTCAGTGATATACAGCCAAAAATTTTAAGCAAATTCAATAAGAATTTTTCCCAAATGTATCATGGTTCCCAGATGTTGGCCAAAAGTGTCCACATAGTAAAATAAGTTTAGTACAGTTCATATGTGACAGAATTCATACCTTATCTACCTGGTGATGTTCTCAATGCAAACAAACAAACTAATCAGAGATGAACATACAGTAATTTCAGGTTTTTAATAACTTTACCATTGTGTTTATTCAGAAAATCAATCACTGTCAATAATAAAAGCCTTTAGCTTCTGAACTGCAATGCGTTTACTGTACAATAACGTCTGTTTACTCAGAATATTCTTTATTGGGACTTGCCAATTAAGAGGCTTCTACACATTTCAGGTTTTAATTGAGTCCAAAGACATTTGAACATTGTTTTATTACAATTTACTGATATAGATTTAGCTCTTGCTGGTTTTATTGCTCCTCTATTGTTTCTTGAATGTGGAGATGGATATCCAGCAATTTTAAACCACTGCTTCACTGTTACTGTGGATTAATTTTTGAAGTTGTCATTGTCAGGGCTGTTATTGGCATTTGTGGATGGCAAGGTAGAAAGAGGTTATCTGTACAGGTAGTCCTCGACTTACAACCGCAATTGAGGCCAAAATTTCTGTTGCTAAGTGAGACACTTGTTAAGTGAATTTTGCCCATTTGAAGACCGTTTTTGCTATATTTGTTTAGTGAATCATGCAAGTTGTTAAGCTAGGAACCTGGTTGTTCAGTGAATCCGGCTTCACCATTGATATTGCTTGTCAGAAGATCACAAACCATGATGACATGACTCCAAGATATTGCAACCCATCATAAATATAAATCAGTTGCCAAGCATCTGAATTTTGATCATGCAACTATGGGGATGCTGCAACGGTCTTAAGTATGAAAAGCCATCATAAGTCACTTTTTCCAGTGCCGTTGTAACTTTTGCACAGTCACTAAACAAATAGTTATAAGCTGAGGACCTCCTATATTATGGAAAAAGCTCAACATTGAAAATGGAATGACAAACCAGGAAGTAGATTGAATGCAACTTGGGTAGATCTAAAGAATAACAGTCATAAGAATAAAGTAGAGTCGAAGGAAAAATTATTATGTAGGCAAAGCTCAATTTCCTATAGAGAAGAATGGAATGGAGTGGAGTGGAGTGGAGTGGAGTGGAGTGGAGTGGAGTGGAGTGGAGTGGAGTGGAGTGGAGTGGAGTGGAAGGGAAGGGAAGAGAAGAGAAGAGAAGAGAAGAGAAGAGAAGAGAAGAGAAGAGAAGAGAAGAGAAGAGAAGAGAAGAGAAGAGAAGAGAAGAGAAGAGAATTCTTAATTGGCCAAGTGTGGTTGGACACACAAGGAATTTGTCTTGGTGCAAATACTCTCATAAAAGAAAAGATACATTCGTCAAGAGTCAAGAATCATAAGGTACAACACTTAATAATAGTCATAGGGTACAATAAGCAATCAAATCATACTAGGAAACAATCAATATAGATCGTAAGGATACAAGCAACAAAGTTACACTCATACAGTCACAAGTGGGAGGGGATGGGTGATAAGGAGTGATGAGAAGATTAACAATAATAGTAATGCAGACTTTGTAATAGTAGTAATAGGATCCAACAGTCTTTTTGTTTTTTTAGGCAACTGCACTTGCAAATACCAGACAAACCAGGCTAAGCAACTCTTGAGCAATGAATTGGGTATCAGGACAACCAGTACAAATTGCTGCCACAGGAGCACCAGAAAAATAATTCCACCTATTATTAGGTTGGCCTCAGGATTCTCCTTTAAAACTCAATTGGTCATGCCTAAAATTGCATTGACTTTTGTGTACCTATCTCATGGGCATTTCATGAGAATTCATTGCATCTATGCAACCCTGAGCTGTTTTGGAAGTCTCCTGCATCTTTGGACCCTTTTAATGTTTTATTTTCCATTGTCCTGTTTCTTAACAGAACAGATTAACAGAGTTGGAAGGGACCTTGAAGGTCTTCTAGTCTAATCTCCTGGCCTACCTGAGTTCTACTAAGGATTTGCGATCAACCCATAGAAACAGCTTCTGAGCAAGTGCAGTTAATCTAGTATTATCTTCTATAATGGCAGCAACTTGGTAGACTTCTTTTCTAACATCTACATCACCTGTCTCGGATTAAGTCTCTGTTTCTCAAACTAAAACACAGAGAAAGGTTATGAAGTCAAATGCTCTTGTTAATTGAAAGGGAAGGATGTAAGTAGGCAGATAACAACAAAAAAAGAAAGACAACCAAGCAAAAGCAAATTAAATTCTTTGAGGAAGTGGATATGGAAAGAACATTCTATGGCTGCAAAAATAGTTGACATATTATAAATTTCTATGAAAGGAGGTTTGGTGTAGTGGTTAGAGACACTGGGTGAGAAGTCAGGAAATCCATGAATTCTAGTCCTGCTTTAGGCACAAAGCCAGCTGGATGACTTTGGAACCAGCTCTAGGAAGAAAGCAATGGCAAATCACTTTTGAAAATGTTGCCCAGAAAATTGCATGGACTTGTCCATGTAATTAACAGGAGCAGGAATTCCTTATTTTGGTCATATATCAACTTAATGGCCAGGGCTTCTGCCTGTACTACTATAGTTTCAGCTTACCGAACAGATTGAGAATTTTCTCTCAGGGATCTTCAGCTTCCTCTCTTTCTACACTTAATCGGGGAAGAACTTTGGTACCTGAGTGACTTTCCTGAGCATTTATCTGTGATAGCAGCTGTGTCAAACATTCAGGCAAAAGAAGAATGCTCACTAATTATTTCAAGGTTTACCTGTCTCCATCTGTGTGGTACCTCATTTTTTGGGAAACAAAGTTTTGAGGCTAATACAAGAGCTAATTTGCTGAAATGTGGGGGGAAAACTATGTTGAGATTTTTTACTTACTTCACTCTCTAATGCTGGACATTCTTTATCTTATATTGGATGATTAAACTGCTATCTTTCATTTCACCCTGGAAAATACTACATGCACAAGTATTTCTGGGAATTCTGTTTAATGCTGCACTCGCCTACTTGTTAGATGAACATTTCAATTTCTCTTAACAATTTTTTATATGTAAGTAATTGCAATAAAAGAGACAAGAACCACCTGGTTGTTATTATTACTATTACTATTATTATTACTACTACTATTACTATTATTATTATTTGACCATGATGAAAATAGAATATTTTTAAATTTATTTTTGATGAGTTTGTTAAAAAATATTAACTTGATTTGGTCATTCTGATTAGTTGTTTTGTAATATAACAAGCTATATTAGCACAATTTTCTTTATTAAATATCAATGCTGAATCTGTGGACAACAATTTTTCCACAATGTGAATGGTTCCTTTCTTAATGGCAGGAATATATTGTTATTGGGAAACATAACAATCCTGATAATAAATAAGATTTTGAAAAATGCAAAATTTGTTGTAACAAATTAAAAATGCATACAAAGCTAATTTAATTTGCTCCTTAACCAATTGGTCAGAAGATTATTGAATAGAGTCAAGAAACGATTCTCTCAACTTTTCTAAAAATAAACCAAACATACAGATATGTGCTTCTTTATGATTCTATGTGAAATAAAATGAAGGATTTATTCTGTACATAAAAATCTTGTATCTTAAACAGCAGTCTCCTGTTTTGCAGAGCAATTACCAATCATAGTTTGAAACCCCTGGGATTTTTTTGAAAATTGCAATAGACAACAATCCAAAACTTTAACCCAATTTCTCCATTTCCACACAATCCTGAGAAAACATTGTGTTAAGTTCTGCGCATGGGTGCAAGGAACGGAGATGAGGCAGTGAACAGTGAACTTCAACTCTTTATTAAACATTCTGAAAAGAACAAAAACCTAGGGCAGCAGCAGCCCTTTTATAGCGCAGGCTGCTGATCTAGTAACCAATGAGAAACGTGGAGTGTTAACCCCTTGAACCAATGAGAGTGGCTCATTAACAGCCAATCAGATTCTCCTGAACGGACCAATCTGATATTGCTATTATCGGCCAATCAGAAGTGCAGGATTAGAACCCTGCTTTTTCTAAAGGTTTGATAAAACTTTATTTAAGCGTTTTATTAGTTCATAATACCCCTTCCCCCCGGGTTCCATTTAAGGGGTGCGGTGATGTAATCCCTGAGGTATGAAGGTTGTTTTGACTGTCTATTAAATTTAGGCTGTCCCACCAGTTCCTATTTGTAATCCGGTTTCGGCGGGACGTTTTTGGGCAAATCAGGTACCGGTGGTTCTGTATCCTCATTGGATGACTCAGTGCTGCTAATGTTCTCGTTGTTTTCCTCCGATCTTTGCGGGCTTGATTCTGTTGAGGTGTTCCTCTGTGGTGAGGACACTCCCCTCCCTGATCTTCTTCATTTGTCATGCCCAATTCCTGACTTCTTTCGCTCCTGCTTTCCACCATCTCGAATTCAGTTTCTTCGACATCCCCTCCCCCCTCAGTTTGGGTGTTACCAGAGTCACGGAAACTGGGTTGTAGCCTCAAGCGAAGCTGATCTATATGGCGTTTCCATATTTTTCCATTGCAGGTTTTCACACGGTACGACCTGGGTCCAGTGGCTTGAATTACGGTTGCTTCGACCCACAACAGTTCGCCGGAAAGGTTTCTGGTGAAAACTAAGTCATCTATCTTGAACTCGCGGCATTTTCCACTAGATCCATAGGGTTTCTCTGGCTCGTAAGACGGGTGAAGCCGGTCGAGGTGGGAACGGAGTTTGTGTCCCATCAATAGTTCAGCTGGAATCTTGTTGGTGATGCTGTGCGGAGTGATGTGTTGGAGAAGGAGTATTCTGTTTATTTTATCTTCAATGTCCCCATAGTCCATTTTGTAGAGGGTTTTTTTTAACAAATTGTACCATGCGATCGGCTCTTCTGTTAGCCGAAGGGTGCACTGGTGAAGTTAGCGCATGGCGAATACCCCGGTCCGCTAAATATTGTTCAAAGGATAGAGCGGTAAACTGGGGTCTGTTGTTGGAGACCAGAACGTCTGGCAGTCCATGCGTCGTGAAAAGCCTGTTCAATTTCCGGATGACGGACTCTGTTGTAGTACTCTTCATTTCATGGATCTCGAGCCAGTTGGAATAGGCATCCACTGTTGGGAGGAACATCTGTCCCTTAGTAGGTCCCGCAAAGTCAATGTGGATGTGGGACCACGGCCCCCGGGGGGTTTCCCATTCTGTTGGAGTTGCTTTAGGTGGGGCACTGCTAACTTCTTGGCATTTTAAACAAGTCTTTACCCAGGCTTCGATCTGTTTGTCGATGCCTGGCCACCACGCGTAGCTTCGTGCGAGCGCTTTCATACGCACGATGCCGGGGTGACCCTCATGCAGTGTTCTTAATACTGCTCGTTGTAACTGCTCTGGGACGATGACTCTATCCCCCCATAGGATGCAGCCTTTTTGCGAAAAAAGTTCTGTTTGCCGGTTCTTGAAGGGGGTGAAGTCATCAGGGGTTTGTTCTACTGGCCATCCCTGTTCGACCCATCTGAGAACTCGCACTAAGACAGGATCGCATTTTGTTTCAATCGCAATGTCTCTAGCTGTTAGCGGCAGTGAATGTAGCGTTTCAATCTGGAGTGTCATAAGGGTTGGAGCTGGGTTGTCAACAGTTTCTGGAAGTGGTGCACGGCTCAGTGTGTCAGCGTGGGGAATGGCTTTCCCTGGGCGGTGTTGCAGTCTATAGTTGTACGCAGCCAAAAACTCCGACCAGCGAGTCATTCTTGGTGACAATATATAGGGGGTTGGCTTGTCTCCCGCTATAATCCCCAGCAAAGGTTTATGGTCGGTAACAATAGTAAAAACTCGTCCATATACATATTCATGAAACCGTTTCACAGCAGATACAACAGCAAGAGCCTCTTTATCGATTTGACTATAGTTACGTTCAGCCTTTGATAGGGTCCTTGAAAAATAGGCAATAGGGGCCTCACTACTGTTTAGTAATACATGGCTCAAAATGGCTCCTACTCCAAATGGTGACACGTCACATTTAATTGTTAAAGGCAAAGTCTCGTTATACTGCATTAAAACAGCAGCTGAGGTTAATAAGTTTTTCCCTTGTTGGAACGCGTGCTCCTCTCAGTGCCCCCAGACCCAGGTTGCTTTTTTGTTGAGAAGTCTATGTAGGGGCTCAGCTACGGTCGCTTTGTGGGGCACGAAGATGTAAAAATTAATGAGCCCCAGAAAAGCTTGGAGATCAGTCTTATTTCTGGGTCTTGGGGCGTTCTTGATTGCTTTTAGTTTGCTATTGGTGGGGTGAATGCCTTGTTTACCGATTAGGTACCCCAGGAACTCTACTTTATCTGTACACAGTTGACATTTATTTTTTTTAACCTTCAGGCCAGAGTCTTTAAATTTCTGGAGAACCAATTTAAGACGCTCTTCTAGTATTTCTCTATTCAGGGCAGCAATTAAAACGTCATCAAAGTAGGGTACGACCCCTTTGATCCCTTGCAAGAGTCTCTCCATCAAAAAAAAATCCCTGGGGCTACGTTAACTCCGAATTGGAGTCGGTTGCACTTAAAGGCGCCTCGGTGCGTAACGATCGTTTGTGCCTCTGCTGTTTTTTTATCTACAGGCAGTTGTTGATACGCCTGTGCTAAATCCAATTTAGTGAAGACTTTTCCACCCCCCAGGGAATGGAGAAGGTGTTGTACCACCGGCACTGGGTAAGCGTTCTGTTGAAGGGTGTGATTGAGGGTAACCTGGTAGTCCCCACAAATCCTTAACGATCCATCCGGTTTGATGGGTGTTATGATTTGGGTTTCCCAACGAGGTGGTCTGTTGGTTCTAAAACACCCTGGTCTATTAATTTATCAAGCTGCTCGTCAATCTTTGGTTTAAGGGCAAAAGGTACCCAACGAGGCTTAAGGTGGATGGGCGCTACTTCAGGGTTAAGGTTAAATGATATTGGGGTCCCCTTGTACTCGCCTAGTTTGTCTGCAAAGACATCCTGGAATTCCTGGATGAGGGCCTCCTCCCAGTCATCGCTTCTGGTTTGGTGAATGCCAGCTACCTCGATCCTGAGTGGGGCGAACCATTGAAGGCCTAACAAGCTAGGCCGATCACAGTCGATGACAGTCAATGGTAAAGATGCAGTACAATTTTTGAATGAGACCTGGACTAGGCTGGATCCAACGACCGGAATTTGGTTTCCTTGATAATCCTTGAGTATGATTCTTTGGGTTCTGAGGTCTTGCCACCAGACGGCAGGGATTAATTGTTTAAGGGTCTTCCAGGAAACCAGTGAGAGGGATGATCCTGAATCAACTTCCATCACGCAGGGTTGATATTCGATGGCGACCTTCACTCGGATCTTCTTTGCATCTAGTGATGAGGCATGACCAATTGTAATGGTTTGGTGTGCCTCTTCTCATTTCGTTGAATTAGCCAGTGGTTTATTTCTGTAGGAGTGGTTGTTCCATTGGTGGTTCAAATGTTCCCGACTCACAGGACGATTCCCTGTGGTCCCCCTCTGAAGTGGGCTGGATCCTTGCTTGCTTCTACAGACCTTTCTGATGTGGCCTCTTTTCCCACAAAAATGGCAGAGCGCGTCGAGGAATTTGCAGTCTGATCACGGGTGGTTTGCCCCACAACGTGCGCATTGATGCTGTAGTCTTTGATTACGCTGGTGGTATTGGTCACATTCAGACCGGAGCCGGTTGACCTCCTCCTCATCACTTTCTGATGACAATTCGAGTTCCTCGTGGTGGGTTGCCGTTGTGTGTCTCTCTAGGCGAGGTGAGGTTTCGCTGGCGAGTTGGCGGAGCGGTGTGTTGGTGCGGTGCATTCGGGCAGCCGACTTCCTGGTTGCTTCTGCTGCAGTAGCATCAGCGATGGCATCTGCAAGGCTGATGTCGCCTTTCACCATCAGCTTACTCTGCACATATGGTGCATCTAATCCCAGAATTTTTCAGTCTCTCAAAGCTTCTTTGAGGTCGGCGAACCCACAGAGGCCTCCCAGGTTCCAAAGATCCGCGATGAAATCTGCAACGCTCTCTCCTTTCTGCTGGTCTCTCTGGTAAAATTCATGTCTTCGGATAAGCGTTGGTATGGTAGGTGCATAGTGGGCCCGTTGGAGGGGCTCGAGGACATCCCAGTCCATGGATTTCACCTCAGCCGGTTTCACCAGTGCCTTGGCCATCTTAGAAACAGCAGGTCCACAGTGGGTCAGGAATACTGCTCGCTTTTTTCCCGTAGTGGCATCCTTCAAGTTGTTGGTCTCCAGAAACATCTGAAACCGGTCCATGTACGAGTCCCAGTCTTCTTGTGCCGGATCAAATGGAGCGGGTGGTATGGCGCCGCCGGACATGGTTTCTGCTGCCAATGTGCCTTCAGCCACGTGCTCTGTTTGGTGCTCTGTAGTGTTCAGTCAGCTCTGATGTCTCTGCATCCCATCCTCGTCACCAGTGTGAAGTTCTACGCATGGGTGCAAGGAACGGAGATGAGGCAGTGAACAGTGATTAAACATTCTGAACAGAGCAAAAACCTAGGGCAGCAGCAGCCCTTTTATAGGGTTGGCTGCTGATCTAGTAACCAATGAGAAACATGGAGTGTTAACCCCTTGAACCAATGAGAGTGGCTCGTTAACAGCCAATCAGATTCTCCTGAACGGACCAATCCGATATCGCTATTATCAGCCAATCAGAAGTGCAGGATTAGAACCCTGGTTTTTCTAAAGGTTTGATAAAACTTTATTTAAGCGTTTTATTAGTTCATAACACATTGTCGAACAGAAATTAGAGGATTCTTAACAGAAACAGCATTTCTTAACATCCTTTGTGGAAGTCATACTAATTTGTGGCTTCAGCATGCTTGGAAGCCAAGTGACTCCCTCCAGAAATCGTGAGAGTAAGCAAGTTGTCTTCTAGTCATGAAAATGTTATTTATATGTATTGACTTCTAACATTTGCTCATTTATTTGCAAAGTGAATTCCTTGGGTAAGGCTACCACTTTCTCCTGCCGTGCTATTTTAAAAATACAATGTTAGAAAAGCTCCATGCATTTAAGTTTCCTTCTAGCAATCTGAAGTCAGGCAATGCATGACAAACAAACAAAAAATACCTTGAACCTTTTTTTTAAGGGCTATAGAACAGATATTGCAAGACATTTTTTAATTAAAGCATGATATTCTTAGACCACAATGTGAATAATAGACGCATTAAAGGCAATTGTAAAAAAAAAACTTATTTCACTTCCTGAAAAGTTTCACTCAAAGGGCTGGCTAAACAGAGCACTGTCTCTTTAACTGATTTTATTTTCTCTCCCCCTCTTTCTCTTTTTTAGTTTAAAGATTACATTTAATATCTATTTCCCAGCAGTGTACAAACTGACATCATCTACTCATAAAAGTGGAATGCTTTGCTTTTTTAAGCTTCAAGCTGAATAACAAATTGCCACAGATGACAGCATAAAAGAATAACAGAATAGAATCAAAAGAAAATTCATTGTCAACAGAAACCCCCTGCTGAGGAATTTCAATTTCATATATCTAATTATCCCTGTCAGTTGGAGGAACTGACAAAAAGCATTCTTTGTTCTCTCTTTCTGCCTCCCGCATCTCACTCTCAATTAATTCCAGCATACAAATATGACTAATTGTCTTTGCAGTGCTCAAGAGCTTTGTATATAAATGTTCATGAACTGAAAATGATTTGGAGGGTATTCATGCATCGATTTATGATATTTGAACACAGTAGGCATGCATAATTCAGGTGACCATGTTAGCACCCTCACAAGCCCTTATTACAGAGATTAGGCAGGATTCTCATTTCATGTCCTGCTCCCTCCCCCCCTCTTCCGTATATGCTTTGTGACAATAATTCACTTTGCACCTATTTAAAGAGGAAGAATTATATGTCTACTGTGGCTCATAGAAACCACCGCCAACCATTTAAATCATATACGGGGCTGGTCAGAAGAAATGAATATCAAACACTCTGAAAAGCAGGGTGGCTTCATTCAATTAAAGCCGATGGTCTCAAAGCAGACTTTCTGATGCTCAACGGAGGGCTGTATACAGTGGTGGGATTCAAATAATTTAACAACCGGTTCTCTGCCCTAATGATTTCTTCCAACAACCAGTTCACCAAACTGCTCAGAAAGTTAACAACCAGTTCACCCAAACTGGGGCAAACAGGCTAAATCCCACCCCTGGCTGTATATACTTTGCTGGGTGTGAGAAACTCTTCTGCCAAAGTGAAGCTCTGCATTCAACACAACTCACTACTTGTTAAGATGGAACAAGGGGGCTTGAATCTCCTGTTGTAACTGCAAGCAAGTAGATCAAGCAAAATTAACAGATGTAATCAAATCTGGGGTACAAGATATGAACTCATCCAAATGTCTCCATATAGCAATAGCACTTAGATTTACACACTGCTTCATAGTGCTTTACAGCTCTCTCTAAGTGGTTTGCAGAGTCAAACATGCTAGACTATATTCCCCCTACATTCAGGAACATGCAACAGAGGGGGAGAGAGAGGGAAGGGAGAGGGAGAGAGGGAGGGGAGGGAGAGGGAGGGAGGGAGGGGGAAAGAGAGAGAAAGAGAGAGAGAAATGTCTCCATCAAAAGCCAAGGCATTCCAGAATATATTCCTGCACACAACAGAACCATGCAAACAATTGCCTTCTTTCTCTTTCTCTTATTTTTCTTGGATTTTGCTTTGAATTTTACTGTTTTTCAATAAACGCATTTCAAAAGCACTGTACGGTTGCAATTTTAAACTGAGGATACATTAAGTGATGCTGTCAGACAGTAAACAGATGCAGATTGTTCCCAAGCCTTAATGCTAATAATTCAATAATAAATAGGTGCTTTGAAAATTTCAGTGGGATCCATACTATTTTGAAAAGCAAAATTTGACTCCATAAAGTTACATTACGTGGCTAGTTCACCCAGAACTTAGCAGCATCTAATGAGAATAGTACTTCAAATGGGCTGAACCTCAAAACCAAGGACAAAACCATTACATAATTATTTTTAAATCACATTGATTTCAGCCATGGAATGTTAATATGTAACATATGGCTTAGTACAGATATGAAATAGAGTGGGAGGCAACGGTGGTATGCTACCGGTTCAACCCGGTTTACCTGGACCGGTAGTAAAAATCACTACTGGTTTGGCCAAACTGGTAGTTTAAAAAAGCCTCAGATCAGCTGAGAGGAGGGGGAAAAAAGCTTTGACAATCAGCTGAGAGGATAAAGGACCGAAAAGTGCATGGGAGTGTGGGAAGGTCGCTCCTAGTTTTTTTTATTTCTTCATCCTCTCAGCTGATTGGCTTGTTAGGTGCTGATGCATTAGGGGGGTGTGCACACTCAATCATCCACCAAACTGGTAGCGACTACAGTAGGATCCCACTACTGGTGAGAAAGTGTAAAAAAAAAATACAAATGCCGCATTATGAAACCAAAATACAGCAACATTATGTAAGATTGAAGAGCTTGAACACTTCATTCTTTCTAAGTTCAATTCCTTAGGCTAGCATAGTGGGTAGAAACAGTCTATGCTTCTGATGTTACATCTTTTCTACACTAGCACTAGAATATATAGAAATAAAATTAGGATTCCACCTCGTCAGAGTTGAAGTAATGAGTTGAATATTTCAATGTTCCCCGATCTGAAAAAATACCAATTTAATGTATCAGGAATGTGCCTAGAATTGAATCGATCATTGCTTAGATAAATATCTTTCTCTCTCACACACACACACACTTTCTAACATCAAGAGATATTTAAAATTTACTCTGATGCATCACACCTTATTTTACTTCCTCAAAGTTATACAACTTAATTTAATAACTAAACTGGGGTTTAAACCAGAGGTGGTATTCAGCAGGTTCTGACCAGTTCTGGAGAACCGGTAGCAGAATTTTTTAGTAATTTGGAGAACCGGCGAATACCACCTCTGACTAGAAATTTTATAGGATCTTTCCCCTGCCACGCCCACCAAGCCACACCCACAGAACTGGTAGTAAAAATTTTTTGAATCCCACCATTGGTTTAAACTATTCCTAAATAATAACTGTTTTCTTAAATAAAATTCTATTAAACACCAATCAATTCATAATGAATTCAAGTCACTTTTGGACAAATAATTAATATGCATCTTTGTAGGCTTCACTTCAGGCAACCTTTTAATTAGGCAGTCTTTTGGGCCAGGAAGTCTTTTAATTTAGGTGATCAGTTTGTCTTACTCCGTCCAGGTCTGAGTATAACCTCTCCCACAGTTTGTGTTAATAACTACTGGGATCAGAACTGGGATCCTCCAATTTCTTCTAGGTGTAGGGTTCTCTCCTTCACTCCTTTTTATCTTAATGTTACCTTGGCCTTTTCTAAATTTTGTTTAGAAGATGTTATCAGATTTACAATTCCCATTTTCTATAATTATTAGCAATGTTGGCTGAAATTATGGCAGCTGTATTCTTATCAATTGCCTTATAAACCAAATGCTAATCTCAAGCCAGACATACACAAACACACACACACACATTCATTTTATAGAAATGGATGGATGATAGATAGATAGATAGATAGATAGATAGATAGATAGATAGATGATAGATAGATAAAATTATTATTCAAAATGTGGGCAGCATTATACTAAATTCCTAAACTATCATGTCCATCCCTATCAAAATATGTTCTATTTGACCATTGCAGTAATACAGATGTTCTATCCTCATAACCTTCATGCCGCAAATATAATATTTGTATAGCATTGGTAATTTTCATTAGGACTTGGACTGATTAATTGCATTAGATATGCTACTCTCCTAAAACCAACCAGTTGAACTATTTCTGTTCATACATGTACATAGCTGCACAATGTGTATAGTATAGCAACTTTACAAAATGAGTATTAATGCTGTTGCCAAAGTCAGAGAATAATAAAGTATGATTTCTTTTGAGATTAGCCAGTGACAACTGTGTTGCTTTGGCACATTTAACTCTGCTGAAACTTCCCAAAGGCATAGCAAATTTTACTTTGAAAAGCCTTCATATCTAAGTTTACTATTGTCTCAATATAGTTTTTTGCTCCAAATTTCACCTGCAAATATATATTTGATCCTTTTGTGCACTTGCTAACTTACCTCTCCTCCTACTGTTTCTTTAATCATATCACCCAGCTTTTGTAAAGCAGTTTGGGGATATAGTAGACGAAGGATATCACTGTTAAGTAATAGCCATATTGTCCTATGCCAATTGGCATATATTTAGATACATATGAATCATGGCTAACATAACTTTTGTTGCTTCTCAGTTTGTCTGGTATGGATATGATGTAGTATGACACATAGATCCCAAAAATGCATTTGCTGTTGACAATATGTGCCACTTTTCTTTTTAAGGGTATTTATAAGGGAGAAAGGGTAGGACTGAAAAATTGCACGGAAAGATTAAATAAGTGGCATTGATAGCAATAGTCCCAAATGTCACAAAGCATGCAAATAATATGTCCAATATTGAATGCCCATGGTGGATAGCTGAAAAGTTGAAAATCTATTTTCAGAAGTGAATGAGAGTGATTGATGCTGGGAAACCGGTGCCCGATATGAGCCCTTCTTGTATCCCTGCTCAAATAGAGAAAGCAGGTGCAGTCATAGAAGTTTCTGATTATTTATGGCTTTTCGATACTTTGTGAGTTTAGCTGGTGAGAAAAGTTTTTGGCCACTCACATGGACAAAACCCACCCGACTGTCTAGCCTGATTAAATTCGCATTGTTGCAATGAGCACATGGCAGGCAGGGGGAACATTATGAAATCTCACCGCCTGTGCCATGGCAACTGAAGAAACAGCTCATGGGAAGAATGTGAATAATAGAAAATAGCAATATTTCTCTTTGTGGTTTCATGCTTGACAGTTTTATCCCCGCATCTGCCTGATGTCCAGCGCACAAGTGGAGGGCTTGCTGTAACCAAGTGCCTCCAAGGCAGTCCCTGGCCTCAACTTCTACTCTGATTTGCCCTTGCCAGACATCACTGGGTGAGAGAGAAAAGTTTTGATGTAAGAAGAAACAGGGAAGGATAGATTTGAGAACAATCTATCTATCGCCTGAATAGCAGTCTCACTACAGGGTTATAGATTTCTCTCTGTGGACTGAGACCGGTTATTAAACAAACATGTTGAATGGCAACAGATTGTCAAGCAAGCCTCTGGTTCTTCAGTTAGCAAAGAATTTTGGGCTCATATATTTCAACGTTTGTAATCTACTTTATCAAGACTTTTTGGCAGTATTAAAAATGGGGGGAAGCAGTTAGCTACTTTGCTTAAAGCAGTTTGCTGAACTAGCTGCAAATTTCATAGCCTGAGGTGTATCTACCCACTGCTTTTTTGAGGAAGCAAAATCTCTTACTGTTTGGATCTAAGTAATTCATTCCTTTTGCTTTAAGTTTTAGTTCGGTTGGCACATAAAGTTTTGAAAGCAGGCATGTGCACGAGATTGAACATCACGTTTGCTGCCTTCTGCAATTCTCATACTAAAAAAAAATCTGTTTGATTCTGTCCATGGAAATGTAATGTAATGTTACAAAACTGAGCAGAAATGTAACTTTAATTATTTTAAGTATTTGCTTCTAGTTGAAAGAAATCTCAAAGCAGTTAAATCATAAGATGGTTTATTCAAAATGTTTCAGATATAGGCTCATAACTGGAGCCAAGAATTGTTGAACTCAATGGAACCAATTTCAAAGTAAACAAGTATGCAATCACATGTTAACAATGTTAACTGTCTTTAGCAAATATTCTGCTGATGTAAAATATATTTTCATAAATTTGCTCCAGCACCAGAATTCAAAAATATAACTTTTTTCTTCTTTGTTCAGCCTTTCTATGTGCAAATTTATCAACTTAAGTTTCAACTGGGAAAACCATGGCCTTGCTCATATGTACTTTGGTTGCAGTGATAACTCTATGCTAAAATATTTTGTCTAGATTTGTCTTATTCTCGAACAGCAAATCTCATATATAGTCATTCCTCTTTGCCTAGAAAAATAAAATCTATTATTCCTCAATTTCTCTGTTCTGCATGCATTGACTTGGCATTACCTGTTGGTATGATATAACTTTATTATATATAGTAGGATCAACCGGCTACTTCATTTTCAACAAGAAAGTCCTTAAGTCTTCCTTCTTTCCAAACATTAAAGTGGTAAATAAGCATAACTGAAGCAGTTGATGTTTTTCTCAGCAATTTTCAATTCCTTTTCCTATCTCTTTCAAATCAGAATTTCTTATGATATATTTTGCATGTAATTAATGACAATATATAGCCCTAGCATCCTCCTTTCCCATTGTGAGCTGTTTAGTTGCTCTGAATTCATTCTAGCTCTTGCTTTCTGATCATCATATGAGCTCTTCAATGGGCAGATGGCTTTAAGGACAATCAACACATTGTTTTACCAGGTCAAATACTTCCAATAACCAATAAAGCAAAGATAGACCTTTCCATTATTCACTGAATAATGTGTTGCAGTGTGATTTCTAATGTCTATTTCTTAATCCAGTTTATACATCTAGCGATTTTCATTCCATATATTTTGAAATCTGGATTTCAAAAACTTGAGCATAGCTCTGTAATATATGAGGTAAGTGCAGTGGTCTGGGCATTCTCTAACACTGCTTGTTTTGGAATTAGAAATTAAATGAATCTTTTTCAGTCTCTTGGCCATTGTATTATTGGGCATTCAGAAATGTTTTTGAACAGCTGCAAACTTGGTGGTAGCATGTTAAGCCGGCACTGCAGAAGCCCTACCAAAAGCTGTGGGGACAAGCAAATGAAAATCAGTGACAAACAATGCATTCTCAGATAGCAGAACTTAGATACTGTAGCTCCAGAACAAAATATTAAACCATGTGGGAGTGGGAAGGTGTGGGAATTGATCATAAATGCTATAATATCCTGCTTTTAGATGAAAATAAAATCCTGGGACTCTGCCCAGGATCCAAGAAACAGGAGGCTATAACAAGAAATCCCTCCCAGAAGTTGCTCTCTGAGAAGCAACGCCAGAAATATTGTACATGTGAAGAGCAAAGCTGGCTTTTTTTCATTTGGAAAAATGCTGATGAGGAGAAAAGATACACTGAGTAACATACATAAACTTTCTTGCTTTGGGAATCCTGCCAAAAGGGAAGGTCTTTTGTTGCAGGCTTCAAGAGATGTTGTGGTTTGCTTCTTAGCAGGAAGATAGATGTATTTTTTCAGGACCAATTGTATTTATTCTTCTGCTTTTTTTCCCCCTCAGGATTACACTTGCAACAGTTTACACCCTATGTGGGTAGCAACCAGTGGGCAACCCAAGCTGAGATTGTGAGAATTGCTGCATGCACATTCATGTAGAGTGCCAATTCACAATAACAGTGTCTTGCAGAATATATTATTTCTCCAGGTTGCAGCATATAATATTATATTCTGAGGAGCAAGTGTGAAACAGATGTTAGAAAGCTGCATTGTTATATGATCATCTGCAGAGCACCAAGTCTTGGCGTAACCTAGTTTTAAAACAAGGCTACTGCTTTATTTGCAAGTGTTTCTGAACTTCAACATTTCAGTCTTTCCCATTTTGCTTGTTAACTTTGCTCATATTGACTAGATTTTCAGATTATAGTCAGTATACAGTATACAACCCAATATATAATCTTCCTAGCTTTAATTCCTCTGCTTAGATTTCTTCTTTTAATGTTTTAAAACTATCTTACAATTCAGTATTGGAAATTTGAGACAACCCTAGTGTTTACAAGGACATTATCTTTTTTCACTGCTATTTAAATCTTCCTTTCTTCCATTTCTTTCAATGTTTTTAATATTTAAATTACATCACACTCAAATTCCCTAGGCTCGCATTTTTTTCTCTTGAGTGAATGTGGTCCATCAAGGCTTTGGTTGTCAATGGGATGGTTTTCCAGCCACATGGGAGATGGCAGATTTGGCTCTATGACAATGTTATTGAGGGCAAACAAAGCCTCTGTATTACTCTCCCTGATAAATGAGAGTGGGGAAAGTAGAGGTTCCAGTTTTGAAGCAATCAGAGATCCTTGGTTGACCCACTATAAAGCATCCCTTGAAAAATATCTGTGGGGAGGTAGCTTTTGCAATGGGAGGAAAAAAAATATGAAAAGTAGCTCCTATTTTGGCTTCCCCTGCTATGAATACAATATTGAGAAACTGTATAAAGCCAGAGCACATTGCCAAATTAACCTGGGCAAGGTTGCTACCAAGGGATATGTTATGCATTGTTGGAAAGAGACACTGTTTGTTTGCTTTCTTCAAGCAACATTTGTATTTTTTTTTTTTAAGGAAAGGCATATCTGAATGTCATTTCATGGATCCATCTATTAGAAGTGTGCTGCTCTGTTTATTGGACATATGCTGAGGTGGCTAGGATGGCATCTGTGCCACGTCTTTTGTATTTTCTTCACACAGGCCCAGGGAATGACAACATGTGAAATTGAGGCCCCTGCTGAGAAATGTTTTTCATACATACAAATGCAGTGGCAGGATTCAAGGAACAGCTCGAGCCGCTTCCAAAATGTTCTTCACAAATAAGCATAAGCAAAAATATCTTGACAGAGAATGTGCCCCGCTTGGCCTCATTTTCCACAATATGGCTAATTCACCAGTAGTCTTCTAGCCTGCATTTTTCAGGCCTCCTCCTTCCATATGTTCAGCCGCAGATTCATTCTGCTTCCACTCCAGTATTTATCTGCTAATTTTGCACAAAGTATCCTACAACGTACCAGAAATATTCACAATCAAAATAATACCATGAATACAAACATTTAAATGACTTCAATCTCCAAGATCCCCACAGCTAACAAATAAACCCCACATATAAAATTGACCTGGAAAGCCAAGGCATATACAAAGTCCCCTGTGCATCATGCCCGGCCACATACATTGGACAGACCAATAGAAGAATAAGTACCCGCCTGGAGGAACACAAAAATGCAAAAAGCTGGAACACACTTCCTCACTAGTCCAACACATGGAAGCCACAGGTCATAGCATCAACTTCAATGGCACCAAAACCCTAGCCACTATAGAAAACCCCAGCCACAGAATCATCAGAGAAGCCATAGAGATTGAAAAAAAGACCAGAAAGCATGAATAGAAGAGATGATTCCACCAGACTGTCAATCCTTTGGAAGCCTGCACTCACAAACAAAAAAATATCCACACCACAAGCCAGGCAAACACCTGGGCACAAACAGATTCCCCCCTCATACCTCCAGCTCAAACACACCCCAACCAGGCACCCAGATGAAACCTAGCTTCCTAACTAATGATAGACATCCATTTACCCGGAGCCAAGCTGCACTAAAGGCCTCCAATAAAGTAACACAATGTTGCCAGCCAATCAAGATACAAAAAGAGCCAAAAAACAGACAGAAGATATTAGAAACACCAATCAAGCAGAACACAGCAAACTCCAAGACCAATAAACACAGACCAAGACTCCCAACCAATCAGGATGAAGAAAAAACCATTCTGGCACAGCAATAGGCTGCCCCAAATTTAAATCTGAAACCACTGTAAATGTCTGACTCACAGATGAACACTATACAGAAACCTGATGATGGCAGATGAGATTCTGCCGAAACGTTGCTACAACTTTAAAAGAAAACTACAATGACGTGGGAAAATACCCGAACTAAGCTGAATGCCAGACATGTAAGTACCCGCAAAAACTTAAGAATATATATATATATTTGTTTGTTTTCTCAAGTTTTCGCAGGTATTTACATGTATGGCATTCAGCTTTGTTCGGGTATTTTCCCACGTCATAATAGTGGTGCTTTTAAAGTTGTAGCAACGTTTCAGCAGAATCTCATCTGCCATCATCAGGCTTCTGTATGGTGTTTGTCTGTGAGTCAGACTTTTACAGTGGTTTCAGATTTAAATTTGAGGCAGCCTATTGCTGTGTCAGAATGGTTTTTTCTTCCTTCTGATTGGTTGAGAGTCTTGGTCTATGTTTATTGGTCTTGGAGTTTGCTGTGTTCTGCTACTAATATCTTCTGTTTGTTTTTTTGGGGGGGCTCTTTTTGTATCTTGATTGGCTGGCAACATTGTGTTACTTTATTGGAGGCCTTTAGTGCAGCTTGGCTTCGGGTAAATGGACGGCTATCATTAGTTAGGAAGCTGGGTTTCATCTGGGTGCCTGGTTGGGGTGTGTTTGAGCTGGAGGTATCAGGGGGGATCTGTTTGTGCCCAGGTGTTTGCCTGGCTTGTAGTGTGGAGATTTTTTTGTTTGTGAGTGCAGGCTTCCAAATGATTGACAGCCTGGTGGAATCATCTCTTCTGTTCATGCTTTCTGGTCTTTTTTCAATCTCTATGGCTTCTCTGATGATTCTGTGGCTGGGATTTTCTATAGTGGCTAGGGTTTTGGTGCCATTGAAGTTGATGTTATGACCTGTGGCTTCCATGTGTTGTACGAGTGAGGAAGTGTGTTCCAGCTTTTTGACTGCATTTTTGTGTTCATCCAGGCGGGTGCTTATTCTTCTATTGATCTGTCCAATGTATGTGGCTGGGCATGATGCGCAGGGGACTTCATATATGCCTTGGTTTTCCAGGTCAATTTTGTCTTTGGGGTTCCTGAGGATGGCTGCTATTTTTCTGTCTGTTTTGAAGGCAGTCTTGATGTGGTGTCTGTATAGAATCTTACTAATTTTGTCTGTAGTGCCTCTTATGTAGGGCAGGACAGCTGTTCCATAGGTCTGTTCATCTTCTGGGTCTCTATTATGTCTCAGTGTGTTTTTGTGGATCAAGTTGGTGATTTTGCTTTTGTGGAAGCCGTTGGCTGTCAATATTTTAGTCAGGGTGCATAGTTCAGTCTTAATGTGTGTCTTGTCTGCCAGGCGTTTGGTTCTAGTAATTAGTGTTTTAGCCACGGAGATTATCTGTGCTGGGTGGTGGTGGGATTGGGCATTGAGGTAGCGGTTGGTGTGTGTTTTCTTCTGGTATATGGTGTGTCCTAGTGTGCCATCTGTTTTCTTGTAGATTAGTACATCTAGGAATGGTAGTTGTTTGTCTGTTTCTGTTTCCATGGTGAACTTGATTTTGGGGTGTGCGCTGTTTAGGTGTGTTAGGAAGTTGTTTAGGTTTTCTTGTCCATGGGGCCAAATCACGAATGTGTCATCGATATATCTTAACCATAGTTTGGGTTTGAGTATGGCATTAGCCAGGGCTCTGGATTCGAATTCTTCCATGAACAGGTTTGCAATGACAGGTGACAGTGGTGATCCCATGGGGGCTCCTTCAATTTGTTTGTATCTTTGTCCTTTGTATATGAAATATGTGTTGGTTAAGCAGTGTTCTGTTAGTTCCATGAGGTGTTTAGCTGGTTGGTATTTATTTTTGATGATTTCGAGGGTCTCTTTTATCGGGACTTGAGTGAATAGTGAAACCACGTCAAAACTTACAAGCAGATCTTCTTGCTCCACGTGTAGATCTTTGATCATTTCCAAGAAGTGGTATGAGTTTTGTACATGAGAAGCTGCTGTTTCAGCATGGGGCTGTAGTTCTCAACCAATCAGAAGGAAGAAAAAACCATTCTGACACAGCAATAGGCTGCCTCAAATTTAAATCTGAAACCACTGTAAAAGTCTGACTCACAGACAAACACCATACAGAAGCCTGATGATGGCAGATGAGATTCTGCTGAAACGTTGCTACAACTTTAAAAGCACCACTATTATGACATGGGAAAATACCCGAACAAAGCTGAATGCCAGATATATGGTGCCATTGAAGTTGATGTTATGGCACCAAAACCCTAGCCACCATAGAAAATCCCAGCCACAGAATCATCAGAGAAGCCATAGAAATTGAAAAAAGACCAGAAAGCATGAACAGAAGAGATGATTCCACCAGGCTGTCAATCATTTGGAAGCCTGCACTCACAAACAAAAAAATCTCCACACTACAAGCCAGGCAAACACCTGGGCACAAACAGATCCCCCCTGATACCTCCAGCTCAAACACACCCCAACCAGGCACCCAGATGAAACCCAGCTTCCTAACTAATGATAGCCGTCCATTTACCCGAAGCCAAGCTGCACTAAAGGCCTCCAATAAAGTAACACAATGTTGCCACCCAATCAAGATACAAAAAGAGCCCCCCCAAAAAAAACAGACAGAAGATATTAGTAGCAGAACACAGCAAACTCCAAGACCAATAAACACAGACCAAGACTCTCAACCAATCAGAAGGAAGAAAAAACCATTCTGACACAGCAATAGGCTGCCTCAAATTTAAATCTGAAACCACTGTAAAAGTCTGACTCACAGACAAACACCATACAGAAGCCTGATGATGGCAGATGAGATTCTGCTGAAACGTTGCTATAACTTTAAAAGCACCACATGGGAAAATACCCGAACAAAGCTGAATGCCAGACATGTAAGTACCCGCGAAAACTTAAGAAAACATATATATATATATATATTCATTCTCAAGTTTTCGCGGGTACTTACATGTATGGCATTTAGCTTTGTTTGGGTATTTTCCCACATCATTGTAGTTGTGCTTTTAAAGTTGTAGCAACGTTTCAGCAGAATCTCATCTGCCATCATCAGGCTTCTGTATTGTGTTCATCTGGACGAACACAATACAGAAACCTGATGATGGCAGATGAGATTCTGCCAAAACATTGCTACAACTTTAAAAGCACAACTATAATGACGTGGGAAAATACCCGAACAAACTGAATACTGTATGTATGTATGTATGTATGTATGTATGTATGTATGTATGTATATGTATATGTAAGTATGCATGCATATATGAATATGAATATAAAAACAGAACCAAACTGTCAAGAGAAAGAAAAATTTACTGTCAGGTATAAAGGTGAGTCAAGATAGAGCTGGATTTAGTAGATGCTCTTGAGAGGAAGCAAAAGGACTTACTCTCAGTCCTATAGAGGAGACTACTAAGGCCAAAATGCGAACTATAGAGGGAAAATAGGCAAAGTCAGCAAAGGAAGTTGCCAGCCAGGAGCCAGGCAGAGGGCATCCCTGAAGGATAATATATATATTTTTAAATTCCGACCTGAATTAGTGAAATTGGAGTTGGAATGGGAAAAGCTCCAATTGGAGCAAGAGAAAGAGAAACTCCAGATAGAACAAGAGCAGGAAAAGCTATATTTCTATATCTAGAGATATAGAGAATCCAACCTAGACATCAGCTGAGATGTCCAAAATAAAAGCAACCTCCATCAGAAATTCGCTGTTCCTCTCAGTGCTTGTTTCCAGAAAAAAAAAAAAAAAAAGCACAAGTTCACGAATTGTAGAGATAGGTATGATGCCATATCCTTCACAAAATCTCAGAAAGTGTGCAGCTCCTATCAAATTCCCCATGAACATGACAAGTGTTGTCTCTGACTATACTTCAGTAGATTTTTGAGAATGGTATCAGTAAGAATGAAAGTGGTATTAAGAATTATAAATGATTTGGAGGCAAGATGAAATCCAAGTTGGGCTTACACTGGAAAACCTCCATCAGAAATTGGAAGAAACTCTGGGGAAAAGTCATGTGAGATATTCCAGACACATATTCACTAGGCGCAACATATGTGTGAAGTTTTGGAAGAGGGAGATGTTGATTTCATCATAAGGAAAGATTTTTGGATGTTGATCCACTTATTTTACCTCCTGCCATTGATATTTTCCAGCCAACTTCCCAGGAGTATCTTGGAAGCAACGAAGAGGTTTGCCGAAACTAAAAGAAATTTCATATTTGTCTAAATGACTGGGCTGAGTTTAAGCCATCTAAAAGATGCCTCAAGACCATTGGCATATCTGGAAGAACAGACAGAATAACTGAGTTGGAAGGGACCTTGGAGGTCTTCTAATCTAACCCTTGCTCAGGCAGGAAACCTTATACTATTTCAGACAAATTGTTGTCCAATGTCTTCTTAAAAACCTCCAGTTTTGGAGCACCCACAGCTTTTGGAGGCAAGTTGTTCCACTGATTAATTGTTTTAATTGTTGGGAAATTGCTCCTTCGTTCTAGGTTGCTTCTTTCCTTAATTCCATCCATTGCTTCTTGTCTGCCTTCAAGTGCTTTGGAGAACAGGTTGGCCCACTTCTTCCTCGTGGAAGCCTCTTAGATATTGGAACACTGCTATCATGTTACTCCTAGTCCTTCTTAACTAGACATACCCAATTCTAGCAACCATTCTTTATAAGTTTTAGCCTCCAGTCCCCAATAAATGACTATCTTTGTCGCTCTTCTAACACTAACCAAACAAGGTAGACCTAAAGCACAAGCATATCCCTGCCAAAACAAGCAGCCAGAAGTTAGATGGTCAGCTCTGAGAGAAGACACTGTTTTGAATGTGGATGAGTGGGCTGTATAAAAAGAGCTACTTCTAATAAAAGCCAACCCCAATTCCACCTGAGATCAATATAAATGTCATTCCAGACAACGGACCTATTCAGATGAAGGAATACCCAGCAGTGTCATAGACAGATTCTGAAACAGAGATTTGCTAGCATACAAAGGGCTCATATCCCTTGAAGAATGCACCTTTATGGCATATAATAGAACGTACTCAAAAGAGCTCCTCTTTTCTGTCAATTAGCCTTCTCCGATGGTAGGACTGGTAAGGATGCCCAATTTGTTATTTGGGACATCCAGCTTATTGCTGCTGTGCCAGAAAAAAAAAAAATTATGTGACCAAAAAAGGAGATGTGTAGAGGCTGATGAATTTGTAAGGATCCTGTGAATCACAGATACAACCAACTTAGACTCTTCCTTGCCCTTTCCAGAAGCCAGCCAGTGCAAAGAGGAGACTGGAAAATAGTGGCACAATCAGTTCAATCACACCATTCTTCACTGTATATTCCAACCACAATAAAATGTGAGACTTTAATCATCAAAATATGCCTGCCATGTTGAATTCATCGGCCTTTCCTTTAAAGGCTCCTGCTTTGACCAAAAATAATAACTTAATACCCTGATAAACTCAAAGCCCCACTAAAACCACTTCCATAAGGTGACTATGGAAGCCACCCAACTCCATGAGACAAGTAATCAATCCCAACCCTTATAAACCT